>CAXAAD010000031.1:0-27656 GCA_963966675.1 Lasioglossum calceatum
CGTTAAGGTTACTCCAGTTTGTTGACTGTAATTCACACATCGATTATAACATTAGGAATTTATAAAACTTCATATAAATTCAATATGTAGATTACTAGAAGTAACGTTTACCATCGTAGCATTGATTATTATGGTCTGCTTCTTATTTTCGATGTTTATGTATATATATATTATACTGTTGGTCACTGTCGGTCATAATAGCTGTCCATCCATTTAAAAATACTTCGGCCTCGTAAATTTTGAATGCTTGCACTATTTAGTATACTGTTATTATAAAACAGCAGACAACAAATACCTGAAAACACGTGTCTATGTACAAATCGAACATATAGGAAATTCCTCTCTGATATATACTATATATAGCCAATACATATATACATTGTAGCTTGTAGCTACTTATGCTTGTTATACACTAAACTATAGCAAACTAACTTCTGCGCAATAGTTACGAAATTATAAGAATTTTATTTTTATAATCGTTTAATTTTAATTGTCAGTACACGTTATCACTTTGTTCGAAAACTTTTAATATATCATAATTTTATTCATACAATATCGTTTATTATAAGAAATATACGAATGTGGCATGAAAAAGAAATGAGATTTAGTTTCATATAAATTTATTCAATTAATTAATTTCATACATTTTAGTCAACTGATTATTTAAATTACATGATTAACAAGTAATAAATTTATTATTAATGTACAATGTAGAAGGCAAAGTACAAATAAGTAGCTTTGTCGTAAAATAACTAAAAATATTTTTCTTTAAATTAACTCTGTGTTGCTATTTCCGATATATTTTATCTATGATTTATACACATTTTCCAGACAGATATCTATTTGTTGCGAGAAACGAAGAGTCTAAGTGAAATTATAGAAAGTTGTATTTTAAATAGATCTGTAACAACATTTAAGATACGTTAGAAATTATACGCTAATTTCAAAATATATACAGACGAAAATATCCGAGAGAACAAATGAGCAATGTTTTTGTCTTTAAATTGTGTTTTCAACATCATAGTTTGCTACAAAGTAATAAAACATGCGTGTTCGCATAGTATGCGGTTATAGTGGAGCTGCGAGGAGAGCGTAGCGTCGAGGAGAGCTGCGCGGTGAGCAAAGCGCTGCGGTGCGTTTTATAGTGGAGCGGCGAGGTGAGCTGTGCGGTGAACAAAGACGGATAGTAACGAGGAACAAAGAAACTACATACTTTTTCTTTAGTATATATCGATGTATGTATGTATGTATGTATGTGTCATGTTTGTTTGTTTTTGCCGCGCTGGTCACCGCGCTGCTATCATCTACGCCGCCTTGCTCACAGCTCTTATCACCGCTCCACTATATTCAGTTGCATTTAATTACATTGGTTTGTTTTCGCCGCGCTGCTCGCCGCGCTGCTATCATCGATGCTCACCGCTCCACTATAACCGCACCCTTACGCTTTACAAAGACGACGTTTCCTCAACTATTTCGAAACATAATATTAACGGTGGTTGGTGAGATTATCTATAAAAAGAACATAACTATTTAACAGAAAAGCCTCTAATTTACCAAAGTCGACAGATTTGCTGCGATCGAACTCATAGAAAGATTTTTGAATTTATAATAAACGGTTCTGTTGGTATCTATAATTGGTTAGGACTAAGTAAGAATAATGTACACAACAAATGAATTAATTTTAAAAATCAGTAAATAGTTGGATGGATATTCTTTGTACAAGAATTTTCGTACATTTTCAGCTCTTCAAACTATTCAACAGTTTCAGAGTGATTTGTGTTCGAGATTTCGGAGGTCCACAGCTTTGTCCAAGACTAGCCTGTCCGTATCTTATTATCGTTGCACGCACATCATCCTCACTATCATCTAATCCCGTATTCAGTTGATACTTTTCAAATTCAGTAAGCACCGAGTCTAAATTCTGAATCCTTTCTGCAAGTAAATCTGAAATGTCCTTCCAACTCTGTAATCGTATAATGAAAGTTTCAATTAGTAATATTTCAGAACAATACGAGTAATTAAAGTATGAAACTTCAGAGAACAGTCTTACATTATCATTATCGTTCAACGAAAGCGATTCGATTTCCTTAATTAATTTTTTATTCTTCTTCTTCGAAGCTTGAGGTTGTAATCGAGTTGCATACATAGTACATATGGCACTAATCATTGCAAGAGATTCGCTACACGTGGATGCTCTCAACAGAAAATGTTTAAAGGATACTGGAATTTCTTTTTCAGGGATATCCATTGTCTGCAAGCATGGAGAACCTCGCAGCATTTGAATACATTCAAAGTCAGGACAACCTGTTTGAGATAGGGATTCCGCCAACAGAGCAATCGTCTTCAACTGCCCGGAATAATGAGCTTCGCGCAACCTTTCTACCGCATCCATAGGAACCAATATCTTACACGGCATATTCTTCTTTCCTTCTGACTCGAAAGGTTGCAGAGTCGAAGGTATTTGCTCGCTATCTAGCTGTTTCAATTCACTAGATAGTCGACTTAATAGCGAAGAAGAATCTGACGATGCGCATGCTGCTAAAATTTTCAGTATTAAATTCCTCGCCTCAAGTAGTCTTAACATACATTCGCGTGTTTCGTTCTGCATCGTCGGATCTACTTCGTTTTCTGTCAATGGTTCCCATCCGCAAACAACCTGATCATATAAAACGTATTAACCCATTGGAATCTTAGGTTTCCATTACAAAATATATACAGGATGATTCTGGGAACTGGGACAAGTTGCTGCTCTTTTTCAAGCAGAAATAGAATAGTATGTAATAAAAAATAAGGTCATAGGAAGTTAGGATGTAATATGACTAGACTGCGGATGTTTATGCAATTTTCAAGTTTTGTAGACGAATTTTAAGGAAGTGATAGCTTTTGTAGATCGATAATAGAAATTCTGTCGAACTTGATACTCCAGCATTTTTTGAACATTTTTATAAAGCATATATAAATGCATAAAGATAATTATGCCATATCTAATTATGACATATGATTATAACTCTATCACTTTTTTCTATTTTTACTTACAATAGAGCAGTAACTTGTCCCAGTTCCCAGAATCACCCTGTATATATAAATGTATTATAGTCACTATTATTACCTTCAAATCGCGATTATCCCGCAAGGCATTCAAACGTACTGAATCTTCCTCGGGCTGAATATGCATACTATTTATAGTTGAGAATAGCGATGCGGGACTGTCACACCAACTTAATTCCAAAAGCATTTTATCCATTGTAGTCATAACGAACTGGAAGGAATTCTCTAAACGCTCCCGCAGCTCCACAAACTCTTGGATTTTGACAAAACTTCCATATTTATAGGCGAACGTTAGGTGATCTGCACTCTGGTTTACATATTGGGATTAATACATACCATTATAAATTATGTTCGGAAAGAGTTCCTTGGTTTTGAAAATTGTATGCTACGTTAATACATACATCTTTGCAGTTTGCGACGAAAAACTTATTGGAAATCTCTAAATTTGCAGAAGCCAAGAAAAGATGGCCAAGCGGGGCTAGCAGCGGAGCAAGTAAATGGCCCAAAGAGTCTAATTGAATATGTTTAACATCTAATAACGTAAAAATATGGTCTGCTGCGCCTACTAATCCAGCCTCCAAATATATTCGCACGAGTAAAATTTTGATGTGAAAGTTTGCAGGACTTGATAATAAACCGCGCTCTAATATTGACATGGCTCTACAAAAGTATTTTTTAGTTTTATTATATAAATAGTAACTTGTCTGAAGAAATTTCATTAGAGATATTATCACCTGTAGAGGTGGGATGCTTCATCGGTATTGCTCCACAGTTCGTGCAATAAATGTGTAGCTAGAAGTATGTAGGAATCCGCAGGACAAAAATCTGTTGGTAATCTTTCTTGAATCGGACACAACTCGTTACCCTTTTCGTATAATTTACATAATCGTTTTACTAGTTGCTTTTGTTCATCTACGCTTATGTTAGGGTAATGATGCAAACCGCAGATACGATGCAGCTGTTCTAAATGAATATGTCTTTGCATTTGTTGCACGGTTACTGGAAATTCGTCTGGCTTAACGCCTACGTCCTTCTCTATCTGAAAGAGTGAAAGTATTTTAAGTAATGTCATGGTCAACAAGTAACGTACCCCTAAATGTTATTAGTACTTACTTTTTGAAGCAATTCTATCTTGCCTGTTTGCGGTAACAAATTTAAGTACAGTCGTAAATCTTCAACTACGCAGTCTTTCTCTCCGAACTGTGAGAAATACTGATGCATTATGTTCATCGGTTCGGCAATGTTTTCAATGGTTCCTTTACTCTGAGTGCGTTTGAATAATTCGAATTTAGCCAAGTAAGGAGACCTGACTTTTTTCTCTGACGTAGTTATAATCTTATCAAAGAATTCTAAACATTCTTCGGGTTTTTGAAATTTCAAAGCAGCCGAAAGGTAATCTTTATAATACGCCCAATTGTCTGTACTGCTCGTAATATACAAATACAACAATATAATACCTAAGTATTACGTTTAGAAATAATATATAATATATTACACTCACTTTTCATTGATAAGTTCTTTATATGCGTTCGCCGCTTCAGGAGAGCGTTCCAACTTCAACAAAAGAGCTGCTTTCGCTTGAGAAATAGGTGAAAGATGCACAGCTAAAGGCCCGGATAAAACATTTAACATCTCTTCGCTTTTACCCTGAAGTTCCAGTATCATTAAATACAGTTGGACTTCTTGTTCCGCTTCCATTTTACCATCCTTAATTATCTTGGTCACCTTGTTATTTAACTTTTAATTAGTAACTGATTTGTAGCAAGAATTTATTAATTTTAATACAGTTTACAAACCATCCTCTCCGCTAAAGGTAAAATAACTGTTTTTGCTAATTTCTCTTCCGCATGTATGGCCTGCATAACTATGCTCATCACAGCCCAAAAATAATAAGGATTTTTTGGTTTTAGTTTGTATAAGGCAAGCGCTGTTTGTCGTTGTTTCGTGTAATCTCCGAGACGTACATACGACATAAAAAGATGCGTTAATAATTCCTCGTTATTCGGATCTGCTTTAGTCGCAGCCTCGTATACTTCACTAATTTTGTTCGCTATAAACAACCACATCTAAAGTTATACTTTAATAATAGATTTTAATAGACTCGATACTCTGAGAACTAATCAAGCTTACGTTGATGTATTTCTCTGTAACAAATGCTCATAACCTGTAGAGTAGAATCCTCACAGGGTATTTTTGAGCGTACTTTATCCATAATAACTTGACACTCGTTTTCTTTACCCAATCGCAACAGAGCCAAAGCTTTGAGCATTTCGGCGCATTGATTGCTTGGCTGCTTCTTGAGCACCTTATCTGCCTCTTGCAGAGCTTTCTTATTGTTTCCATTATCCAACCAATCTGAAATGCATAATACAACGATGTTACATAACCTCATCACCGGTTCAATATTTCCAGTAAATATTTACGGAGCTCGAAAAATCGAAACGTTTTATCAATGTTAAAAATATAAGTAGCACACTTGCCATATATTCGACGTAATCGACGTTCGTTAACAATACTTTCCACATCGGCTTTAGACGCCATGATACTTTTTATGGTAATTTTAAATCAACAAACCGAAAGAGCAAACATTCCTTCGCCAAGTGCATCGTGATATCATAAGGCAGATTTACAATGAGTTTGATACGTGACTAATTTTACGATCATACGTGAAACCTGAAATTGTAACTTACAAATATCTTTGTTGGAAAAAAATGTTATACAATTGTACATATATGTACACAAAATATATTTTCGATATATTCTGTATAAATTCATAAATGGAATGAACATTGTTTATTCGAAATCCAAAATTAATGTTATCTTCTTCTCCTTACTTTCATGAAACATTTCCAACTTTTATTACTAAATCGCAAGAAAAATTTTCTTTTGTAATATTATAATTCCAGTTCTTTTCTGATACTAATTTTCCCATTTCCACAGAATTGCTCAGAATCGATTCTATGCCGTGGCGTTTCCATCAGTTTCCACGTATTAGTGTTTCGTGTTTCTACAATTTTCCACGTATATACCAAGGTCATTACTACCACCTTGATATAATATATGTAAATAACTCTAAAAATCTGAAATTCTAATGAACAAAAAATAAAATATATATTACAGTTACGGTTTTCATAAATATTTATACAGAATGAGATACAGCGACGTTCCCCTTTCCCCTCTATATATATAGGTTCGTGGCTGGTTCGTGGCTCGTGGTACTGTGGTACTGTGTGGCAGTGATGCCAGAATCGTGGGACGTGGTATTTTTCCCCTCCGTTCGCTCAGCCGACTCGGCCCCCCACTCTGGTGTACCATCGGCTCCTTACGTTGCTTCTACTGCGCACGCGCTACACACAAGCGTACCACGATGAATAGGCAGCTCACACGGACAGACTAGAAGTACGCTTGTGTATAGCGCGTGCGCAGTAGAAGCAACGTAAGAAGCCGATGGTACGTCAGAGTGGGGGGTCGAGTCGGCTGAGCGAGCGAAGGGGAAAAATACCACGTCCCACGATTCTGGCATCACTGCTGTGTGGTGCTGTGTGGTCTGCGAACTCTTAGACCATTTATGATCTAAGTGCGAACTGCAACTTCTCAACAGACTATAGCACTTCATAGCATTTGCCCACATCCGTCATCTGGTGGATGGAGTAATCTTGGAACACGGCATGTTATCTGAAGCCGGGTATGGTCTAAGACAGGCATGGGCAGAAACAGAGAGGATATGAGAGTGCTCACGCCCGGGTTTTCGATGCCTCCGAATTGCTCCGAATCCTAGCCTGGATCAGATCCTAGACCGACGGTAGAGCGGTTTCCCCTGGTTCCCCCCTGCCACTCTTAGCCTGGATCAGATCCTAGACCGACGGTAGAGCGGATGCTTAGCCTGGTTCTGTCTCATTCTAAAATCTAAAACATGCTGCTGCATGGTGTGGTCTCTGTTTCATGGTAAAAGTGGGCTCTATCCTCGCTGTAGGAGCTGTTCCGTTCTAAGCGTGAGCAGCAGTGAGCACCGACTGAGGCCGGCAAGTACCTCATCTTCAAAATTCACACCATGGGGAGCCACATAACAGCAACTTTAAAATTCTATATGCATGTAGTTACTCTTCCATAAGTATATCCCATGTCAAAACCAACTTGTCATTATAAATTCGCGCGCAAATTCTGTTTGATTTTCTGTACCTTTCAATCTATTTATTTTGTTTTTGAACATTCAAATTAACTTAGCGGAAAGTAACCATGTGGTCATCTAATTTAGATACTAGTGCAAAGTTTGAAGGTGGCTTTTTAGACAATAGTCGAAAAGATGGGCAGGATGATGGGAAATTGCGAAGAATACAAACTATTGTTCCTGTTATGATAGGACATTTGCTTGCTACGTCTTCTACCGACGAAATTCAATTTTGGAATATACCTGCGCGCATGGTCACGTTTCTTGGAATAGTACGAAATGTTGAAGAAACTGCGACAAAAATATCTTACGATGTTGAAGATCAAACAGGTTCGATTTGATAATCTTTATATTTTCTTGTTTGTTTTATTGATGTTTTGTGTATTATTTTTTATGTATATATATGTATATATCCAGGTACAATAGCAGCACTTAAATGGTTAGAAGCGGATAAAAAAACATCAGACGTTACTATGCCGATGAATACGTATATTCGCATTGTCGGTTTACTTAGAGAGCAAAATGAGAAACGACATGTTCTTATTTTGCGCATGTGGCCGCTGCAAGACTTGAATGAATTAACAAATCATATTCTCGAGGTTACTTACGCTACATTAAAAGCGGAAGCAATTGCTAAAAATGAGAACAAGGAAAAGGTTCATCATAATGGTAGTATAGTAGATAATGAATCAAGCGAAAATTTACCTTATTATGGAATGACAGGAGGGCAGACTTTAGTTTATAAAATTATTCATGCACAAAATAACACCGAATCCGGCATCGAAAGATCTGAAATTAAAAGCCAAGTACCGAAACATGTTCTGTCAGAGATAGATATTATATTAGATTTTTTAGTTTCCGAGGGTCACATATATACAACAAGTACAGACGATTACTTTAAGACAACTTAAGTGTAGATATTGTTATCGAAGATTATACATTTCTTCTTTTGATGTGTATTAGAATTCATTGAGCCATGTAAAACAATTTCTGTAAAAAAGCAACTGGAGAATTTTGTAAAAAATACAAATCTCTTTTTCTTGTAATCAGAGACAGTTATGATAAATGTATTGATTACATGTATCTATATTTATGTATGTTCGAATAATAAGTTAAGCAACGTGTATTTTCATGCAATTCTTTTTGTTTATTTTAAATACACATTGTACATTTACTAGAATATTAAATATATTTTTTTACACGCTTATTCCAAAAGAAGAAATTATTTTTATCCTATGAATCCTAGTTTTGTCTTGGTCAGTTGTATTAATATAAATTTCAATGAACAATGCATGATTGCCAGACAGGGAATTTTTATACAAAATAGAAATTTTCTTAAAGATTTTTTTCCTGGATTGCAATAGAAAATTATTTTCTGTCTTCATAACAGTATTTTAAAATTCTACTGACGTTTTTACTGTTTTAAATTACACCTACTCCTTTTTGTCATAAATGCATCAAATCTGCTGTCCAATGATTACAATTAGATAATATAGTTTCTATATATTTTCTCTTTCATTTTACCTTCAATTATGGGTATTGTTCAAATGCTCTTTTTCTTCAGTTTATGTCTGATATTTATATACATATATCGATATATTGAGTCAGAGAGTATAAGCAATCAGGACTCCACCTATAGGGACCCCCTTGCCGTCTAAGCCTAAGCCTTGAGACCAGACTACCGACCGATGCACGGACTCGGACATGCCTGATTCAGGCCTTGTCTGTGGGGTACCCTTAGAAGCAGCGTTAAAAGCAGTTAAAAGTATGTGTGTCATGGGTGATCCACTTGCTGCTTGCTAGGTCACTTCGCATATCATACATTCCCAGCTAACCAGGCATGCTTTGAGCATAGCCGGCCTAGGGCAGAGATCGTCCAATCATTGTCCAACTTACGCTCCGAGGCGCTCAAGGTTGGATTGGACGAATTTTGGACGTCCTCCTGTGCGCGCATATGCCGTACCAGTGCCGTCCTAAGGACTAGGGTTTGGACATGGGCATGAGGACGGCATGAAAACGGCATCAGGACGCCGAATCTGCCTTTGTGGCAGCACTGTCGCACTGATGTGGCTGGCGAATATCGTTTTACAGGGCAGCACCGCCAGCGAATGGGTATTTCGAATTGTCGAGAATGAATGTGAATAAAAGGGACAAGTGCTGTATATTTGATACGATAGAAATTGACTGGAAAATTACTTCGCCGACATCTGCCACATTAGTGCGACCTACCCTCGCTGACGGTGCTGCCCTGTAAAACGATATTCGGTGCGAGGGTGCTGCCACAAATGTATGGCCACATGAGTGCGACGGTGCTGCCACAAAGGCATGTGGTGGGCATGTGTCACATCAATGCGACAGTGCTGCCACAAAGGCAGATTCCGCGTCCTGAGGACGTTTTCATGCCGACCTCATGCCCATGTCCAAACCCTAGTCCTTAGGACGGCACTGGGACGGCATATGCGCGCACAGGAGGACGTCCAAATTTGAATTTTTGGTTGCCTGGGGATATTCGGTGCGAGGGTGCTGCCACAAATGTATGGCCACATGAGTGCGACGGTGCTGCCACAAAGGCATGTGGTGGGCATGTGCCACATCAATGCGACAGTGCTGCCACAAAGGCAGATTCCGCGTCCTGAGGACGTTTTCATGCCGACCTCATGCCCATGTCCAAACCCTAGTCCTTAGGACGGCACTGGTACGGCATATGCGCGCACAGGAGGACGTCCAAATTTGAATTTTTGGTTGCCTGGGTTCCTAACAGGGTTGCCATATTTTATCCCCTCCGGCCCCTTACCCTTCCGCCTTCTCGCCCAGTTTCGCAGCGTACCTCTTCCCACTAACGCAGGCGACAGTGGCGACACGCGACGAGTGGGAAGAGTGCGAGCAGGTAAGGAAAATAACGGGTGTACTTTTGTTCCACGCGACGCTACGGACGGCTTGGCTTGAGTGAAGTGGTTTTCAAATTCAGTTTACAGCAGTTTACAGACTTTGGTGTGCAATCTAGCAAGAATCAAAGTTTTAGAGTGCCATTTGCAGTATTTTATACTACGCATTATTTAAAATTATTGAGAAAGCAGATTACATAACCTAAAATTCAATGTATACATTACCTGCTTTCTCAATAATTTTAAATAATGCGTAGTATAAAATACTGCAAACGGCACTCTAAAACTTTGATTCTTGCTAGATTGCACACCAAAGTCTGTAAACTGCTGTAAACTGAATTCGAAAACCACTTCACTCAAGCCGAAGCCGTCCGTAGCGTCGCGTGGAACAAAAGTACACCCGTTATTTTCCTTACCTGCTCCCACTCTTCCCACTCGTCGCGTGTCGCCACTGTCGCCTGCGTTAGTGGGAAGAGGTACGCTGCGAAACTGGGCGAGAAGGCGGAAGGGTAAGGGGCCGGAGGGGATAAAATATGGCAACCCTGGTTCCTAATGGTATAAGGGTCAAGTCACAAACATCGGTGCTCGCTTCAATACGGTATACGCCCAACATCACGGCGTAGTGTATTAGTGGTTGCCACCTCCTACTAATGAAGGTACCCAGGGCATCAGCTTCTGGAACAACTCGTTCCTAGGTCCTAGTAACGTATACAGTTGGTCCCTCAGCATAGAGTTGATCTTGCTGTGGGCTCGGCTTTATTCCCGACCGTTGGTGGGGTGCCGCGCCTGCGCACTCGCGTCGTTCCGGCCGACTCTGTTGAGCCGTTGCGAGAGAGATCGCTTCTCGATCTCTTCTTGGTTGTCTCTTGTCTAGTGTAGACGTGTTTTGGAGCAGCGCTCCTGCGCTGCTAACGATCGTGACCACGTGTACTCCTATCCAGGAGATTCTCAACTCCACATTGGTGACCCCGACTGGAACTGAGCGAGAGTCATAAATGGAGTCATCCACGTGAGGAAATTCTCCTATTCTGGAGAAGACGCATTCAGCGTCGATGGAGACGTCGTTGAGGGAGCAAGGACACGTGGCGGTTCCTAACCGCTAAGGATAAGATGGAGCCCGTAAACACCTCCAGGGTGATGCTGATTGGAATCACCGTTGGAGCCGCTTGTATAGGTCTCGTTGAGGCCTGCGGGGAAGGAGCACCGGGAAGAGCAGCCGGCTCGTCTTTTGGCAGACCATTTTATGGGTGAGACGCCATGCCCGGCTTTCGGCAGAAAAACTTCTTCAGCAAGGATCTAAATCAGCAGCGTGCCCGTCACCAAGCCGTCTGCTGCCCTTTTGCTGCTGCCAAGGACAACGTTGTTGTCATCGACTCAGCATCGTGGCTGTTACCAAGCCGTTTGCTGCTGTCTTCTACTGCCAAGGACAACGTTGTTGTTGTCAACTCTGCATCGTGCCTGTTGCCAGGGCAAACTCAACCTTGAGGCTGTCCCTTGGATCAACATCGTCACCGGTGCCTTGTGATTTGTGCGTGTGCGCGACATTATATTGACATTGCGTATTTTGCGTATTTGTTTCGCGCTTCGTCGCGGCCCCCTTTCTAGGTGGGTTATATTATATCCGCGTATCTCGCGTTGATAGTTTCGCGCTTCGTCGCGGCCCCCTTTCTAGGTGGGTTATATTATATCCGCGTATCTCGCGTTGATAGTTTCGCGCTTCGTCGCGGCCCCCTTTCTAGGTGGGTTATATTGTATCCGCATATTTCGCGTTGATAGTCTCGCGCTTCGTCGCGGCCCCCTTTCCAGGTGTGGTTACATATTATATCCGCGTATCTCGCGTTGATAGTTTCGCGTTCGTCGCGATCCCCCTTTCTTGGTGTGGATGAGTCTCTTAACTCCGTATATTTTGTGAGTTTAACAATTGTGACAACGCGCTTGCAGTTCAGTAGAGACGCAGCGCGTGTGCTCGCGTCACTTACGCCATTTAATTTGTAAATGCATATTTTGCATTGTGCGTATTTTGCCCCCATGTTAATTTGTGTCGTGCCTTCGGCACTAGGGGGGGAGTGTGTGGGCTCGGCTTTATTCCCGACCGTTGGTGGGGTGCCGCGCCTGCGCACTCGCGTCGTTCCGGCCGACTCTGTTGAGCCGTTGCGAGAGAGATCGCTTCTCGATCTCTTCTTGGTTGTCTCTTGTCTAGTGTAGACGTGTTTTGGAGCAGCGCTCCTGCGCTGCTAACGATCGTGACCACATGTAAATCTGTCTTGTTCATCGTGCAATGGTGAACTCATTTTTACCTCTCGGATCTTTATCCAAGAGGCAGATCATTTTATAGAATCTCCTATCCAGGAGATTCTCAACTCCACATTGCTTCCCTCAGTATTTCCCTCTCCATACAGCGTGTGGCATCCTATCCCAACCGATTCTACCACATGGTGGACGTTGTTCCAGAACATATAGCTTAACACCACATCTAGCATGACATTGGTACTCGATGGCGGGAGTTGCCCACCAAGTGCGTAGATCGAGCTACGAGACTCCCTTCCTAAATGACCTACAGTATGGGCTGAGTTAGTCACCCCATAACCTATGGTCATCACGTATTCCGTATGGCTACACATGTCTGCATGCCTACTTAATACATTTGCTAAGCCTCGAGTTTCCCTCAAGACCTCATACAACTGTGGTAGCGCGCCTAAGTACTCGAATAAACCTGTTAGCTTCTGCCAATACGCATCCGGTGTCATCAATATGCCAGATGTCGTTCGCGCTGTTTCGTCACCAGTTGTATATATGAATGCGCTATCAGCATCTACTTTAGTGGCTGTATACACGCAATTTAAGTCCTCGTCGTGCTTAGGAATCAAGCCTTGAAAGGGCCATGGGCCAACTAGATTTGCTAGCATCGACACGTACTCATCAGGAAACCCATTCACATCGACGAGTAGAGAGTGCGTTTTTGCAGCCCTTGCTATTTGACTGGTTGTCGCATGCCTCACTTCAATCCTAGTTTCGTCAGAGTAGATGTCCGCCGCATCGCCTAACGTGTATGCCAAACTCAATTGCTTCATACACAAGACCGCTTTCACAGCCAACATTCTGAGCTCGGTGCCCTTAGCTACTATGCGGCATAATTTCTAAAGGTCCTAAGAAATTGTAAATAGTACCTTATACATTTTCTAGTTTGTTGGAAGTAGAGCTAAAATGTAGTCGATCTCTTTTTTGTTTAAATAAAATTTGTTATTCCGCACAATGTGTCTACTTCTGCGATCCTTTCTTTTATTTGACCTTATTAAATAATTATTTTTTGCAATTATTTTAATACATGATATTTGATACAGGAAATTGTTTGATACGAAAGAGAATATAATACGGGTGCAGCGAATCAAACAATATAATCTTTTCGTTCTGATCAAGGCCAAAGATGATGTAAGATCTTGTTAGGACTGAAAGTCGAAACAGGTTCTTGTCCGGACTGAAAGTCGATATAGGTGGTTGCCCGGATTCACGGATTGAAAGTCGAAACAGGTTCTTGTCCGGTCTGAAAGTCGGTATAGGTGGTTGCCCGGATTGAAAGTCGAAACGGGAGCTGATCCAGGCTAAGCACTAGACTAGGGGGCAGCACTATAATGGGCACGGGCAAAACCCGAGCGTGAGCACTCTCATATACTCTCTGATTGTACATAGTGGTCAGTGTGATGAACCCAGGGGGCTTAAGGGGGTAGGATACTGAAAATTGTAACTAGAAAATCAGTATGACCAACCTCTGCGCAAAAAAAGAGTTTGGTAACACTGCATTGCCTGATGAACACCAGATGGCGTTGCTTGCTATTTCGAAATTCTATTCAGCTGGGTCAGATAGCCCTAGACGTTCTATTGTACCCTCCTGACTAGGCGCCATCTCGTCTAAACCGGCCGAACTAAAATTGGCTCTAGCTCGTTCTGGATGAATGTAATATGGGGAAATCTCTGCTAATGTGAATGCAATCACGGGAATCGATTTGTTTTCCTTATTTGAGCATATTTTGGGCTGGGTGAGGGCTCAATCTAAAGAGGAAGGTTCAGCGCAGGGTGCTCTGGTTATTACAGCAGTCAAAAAAGTCTTTGGTGGCAGAAAAATACATTGGAATTTGCGGGTATTTTTTCTCGACTTTTCCTCTACTTTGGACACTCATATTGTTATATATAAGCATAATCTCGTTAGCCTCATGACCAGAGCACCCTGCGCTGAACCTTCCTCTTTAGATTGAGCCCTCACCCAGCCCAAAATTTGCTCAAATAAGGAAAACAAATCGATTCCCGTGATTGCATTCACATTAGCAGAGATTTCCCCATATTACATTCATCCAGAACGAGCTAGAGCCAATTTTAGTTCGGCCGGTTTAGACGAGATGGCGCCTAGTCAGGGGGGAACAATAGAACGTCTAGGGCTATCTGACCCAGCTGAATAGAATTTCGAAATAGCAAGCAACGCCATCTGGTGTTCATCGTGTTTCTCAGTGTTACCAAACTCTTTTTTTGCACAGAGGTTGGTCATACTGATTTTCTAGTTACAAATCTGAGTATCCTACCCCCTTAAAGCCCCCTGGATGAACCTAACCTAACTAAAGTTAACAGGTTTAACAACATCGAATTGCACATGGTGAAATGAAACTATAAGCTTGCAAGTGCGTTTTATTTAACTTGTATAATAACAAACAGTTAAAAATGAGATATGCACAACTTATAATGGGACCAGCTGGCAGTGGAAAGGTATTTCTTTCTTTTCATATTGAAATACATAACTGAAGATTGCATGTGCGTAAATAAATGCTGAATATAAAAATGAAATAAAAGATATTTATATCAATTCATAGTAGTAACGTCGTAATAAAACATACTGTTGTCATTTAAAAACATTTGACAATATATATCAATATATAACAATAATAAATATTTGTCAACAGTCTACGTACTGTACTGCCATGCAACAACATACAGCCAACGAAGGAAAAGTGATTGAAATAGTTAATTTAGATCCTGCCGCTGAATATTTTGATTATGAACCTTTAGTTGATATAAGGGAATTAATTCAACTTGATGATGCTATGGAGGACGATGAATTACGATTTGGACCGAACGGTGGTCTTGTATTTTGTATGGAGTAAGTTTATAAATGAACGTTTCACAGTGATAGGTATTATAGGGTTTGTATTTATTTCAAAATTTTGTTTGTAGATACTTGTTGGAGAATTCAACGTGGTTAGAAGAAAAATTAGGCGACGTGGACGACGACTATATTATTTTCGATTGTCCCGGTCAAATAGAATTGTATACGCATATGACAGTTATTCGCCAATTAATAACAGTATTACAAAATCTCAATTTTCGTATATGTGGAATTTTTTTAGTGGATAGTCAGTTTATGGTCGACGGATCGAAATTTTTATCTGGTACAATGGCTGCTCTTAGCGTAATGATCAATTTAGAATTGCCACATATTAATATCCTTAGCAAAATGGATTTATTATCGAAAACTGCGCGAAAACAATTAGATAAATACCTAGAACCTGACCCGCACAGTTTATTAACAGATATGGAGAAAGATTCTTGGAATGAAAAATATAGAAATCTCACAGAGGCTATAGGAAGACTTATAGAAGACTACAGTCTTGTGCGTTTTTATCCGTTAAACATAAAAGATGAGGAAAGCATGGCGGATATTAAGTTAACTATCGATAATATTATCCAATACGGAGAAGATGCTGATGTTAAAATTCGAGATTTCGATGAGCCTGAGAATGATGATGCAGATGAAAATCTGTGAAGTAATTCTATTTAATAAATTATTTTTCTAAGATGCTCCTTTGCAACTCATTTCTTAGATCTATGGGAAAGTAAGATCGAATTAAACAAATTTGTTTCATTAATTTAATTGTTTTTAGCATAAGAAAATATCTGGACATGAAAATGATGGAACATTTACAATGCGGGTTTCACCGCTCCAAATGTGCATTCATCGTATTAAATACGAATAATAGACATCCAAAAGCTAACGTTGAACCATGAGCGACAATAGCACTTCCTTCCCAACCTTCTTCTAAATGATCCGTATTCCTTGTTCCATATTTTGTTAAATTACATTTACATAATACTCTCTTTTTTTCTATTTGCTCTTGAGAATGTAATATTTTTTCTTTTATTATAGCTTTCACCGCGTCTGTTGTTTTCTGTTCTTTCGTTACCAGTTGTATTTTCTCGTCAATTTCTTCTTTCACTTGTTCTTTAGTTACGTCGCTATAATTACAAGAATAAAGTACGTTATCAACTAAAGTTCCGTATTCGCTATAGTTTAATAGTTCATAACGTTTTGTACTCTGCAAGTAAAAACGTGAAAACGATTATAATTATATTTGAAATCTGTCTTGTGTAATTTCAGTATAAAATTCATTTAATACTTTTTAAATATTATTACCTCGTCGAAGAAAATAATTGCATGTTTTGAAGATATAAAGCTGCAATTACCATAATTGGATAAAACTAAATCACAGTTCGGGCCACTTCCTATAGTTAATGTTTTATGGATCATAAAAAATGGCGGTTTAGGTTTATGATTTAAAGAAAACAGAGCCGCTCTCGCCATCATACGACAATTGATCGAGTGGTAATTTTCACCATCCGTGTCAAGTATTTGTTCTAATCGTTGCAATGCTAACGCTTCTAATACTGGTCTTTCAAGTAACTGTACACCTTCTTTTATGTCGTAACCGAAATGTTTTGCGCAATACTCAACGCTACCATCGTCTGTACAATTATTTCCATTTATACTTTCTTCTTCTACTTTTTCTTTACAATTTGATTCGTTACTTGTTTCGTCCTTATTATCTTCCTCCTTTATGTCATTGTTCAGTTCAACGTCATTTTCTACCTCCATCTGTTCGTCTGATTTCTTAATTCCTGCATATTCTACTTTAGGACTTCTGCACTCTTTACTTTCTGTGCTTTGCTTTTTAGTGTTTCTATTTACAGATCGCATAACAGTATCATGGTAAAATCGTATAGGATCTAATTCTGGCGGATGCTCGTATTGGAATTTTACAGAACATGGAACTTTTACTCTCGTACGACCTTCTAGCCTGACTTTTGTACGAAAAAGTGGATTTGTTGTGCGTGCTTTACGCAAAAAATCCAATTTTACGGCATGTTGATCTATACGTTGATTGGCATATTTATCCCAAAGTTTAATACGTTCTGTTACCCTACAAGATGTCAATAAATTTTGGTCTATGAAATGATTCGGGTGGTTAGGACACATCCATCTACCAATAGGAAATGCTGTAAGTGGAGGATCCAAACAATCTTGATGAAAATACAATGGACAGTAGTCGCATGCGATTAATGGTGCTTTTCTGCAACTACGTCCACATTCAAAGCACAAACGTGCTGGTAAAGGTACCATTAGATTACTGTCCAAGCAATGATTTCTTCCAGCTAATGGAAAAGGTAATGAAAAAGGTATTATTTCTTCAATTACATACATAATAATCTCTCCGGTAAAGAAATAACACATACATACCATTAGTGTTTCCACTTTGTTGTTTTCCTCTTCTACCAGAAACATAATCTACTTTATTGCTACCAGGAAACATGATCGGTAATTGCAATTCTTTAGGCAATTCAAACTCTCTCGGATTTACTAGAGATGCTGCCAATGCTAGCACCTCCAAAGCAGATTTCTTCTTATTTTTTTCATTGCCCTTATTGTCCAAAAGGTTTCTTTTTGATGCACACCGACATGCATAACACAACCATTCTCCATTAGGAATGTCTGCCGGATCAACTGCTGGATAACTATAAATTTTATTCGTTTATATAAATTCTTTTCTTTCATTTAATTATAATTCTTATATTATGAAAAATCTTATTGAAAAATATATAAGAGTATTTACACCTTAGAACTGAAAAAATATCCTAGTATAAATAGGACAGCATACCTTTTAAAGGCTTTTAAGGGGGTAGACTCATTTCCAGGATTGCAAGGGTGCGGGATGTGCCTTTTCATTTCTCGGTAATGCAAAGATGGGGTTTTTCAATAATCAAAAGTGCTAGATAAAAGATCAATCTAGACCACTGTCTCCCTCAAAAGTCCTATTTTTACGTTCACGTCGTAATTTTCATTATTCAGAAGTATACAGCTGCGCATGCAGCTATTTTCATAAAGCTGCGACAGCTACATACTGCCGAATAATGCAAATTAGACCTCGTAAACGTAAAAATAGGACTTTTCAGAGCAACTGCAGCCTAGATTCATCTTTCATCTAGCGCTTTTGACTACTGAAATACCATCTATGCATTATTGAAAAATAAGAAGGCAATCCTGGAAACAAGACTAGCTCCTTAATTGTTGTGCCCTGAAGTATCAGAGACTAAAAGCTGATCAAGTCTCGAAATATATAAAATACATGTACGTTCGTAAGGTAGGATATGTAAATATCCAAGAACAACAATCTATGACAACACTACTAAGATGACCTGTTTGTTACTTGGAAAAGCCTTAAACTCACTGGCATTGTAAATGATACGATGCAGGGCATTTATCACAGCATATAAGCTCTCCTCCATCTCTGCAAGCATCGCAGATATCGCGATTATGGCCTCGTCCACGTCTTTTAAAGTATGGGTGTTTTTTTTCTTCTTTGTCCTTTTTATTTTTTGCTGCCTTTGAATCCTCCGATACAGGCGGTGCTATAAGCGCTTGAATTTGCTAGAAATACGCGTATCAAAAAAGAAAAAGATCATTTCTTACAATTATACATTAAAAACACTTTTATATAGAGAGTAATTCGTATTTACTACTCACTGGCATTAGACCTCCTATCATCGGAAAACCGTATTCTACAGTCCCCATTTTGAGACAAGTTGTTAGCTAGTGGAGGCCTCAAATTGTTTTTATTAATTTCTCTCTTACAATCACACAATATTTATTTGATTAGGAACAACAGATCTATCCCCACTTTCTATTTTTCATATCTAGGCATATCTAGGTTGGTTATGTTTAAAATATAGATGAAGAAGATACTAGATACGCGGCCTTTATTTCAAATATTATAGATTACATTGTATCTAAATGACGACAAAATGCAAATTACTGAAATTACATGTATTCACCCCCACTTCTACTGTTATATTGGCCGCTGCTAGAAAGAAGTCAAAGAAGTCACCAGAGTCGACAGTCGACATAGGAGCAAGAAGGTATCAGACCTGCAACTGCAACACTAACTACGGCGACTACGGGCGGTACTTTGATGTCTGTCAATGTCGGCACCGACGAGCACAGACTTAGGATAGGTACAGATCTGGTACAGACTACAGACGTCTCATCTTACGGGGCCGTCGCCGTCACCGTCACGCCGTACTTGCTGGGGCCAAAGTTGGCCAAAGTGGCCTCAATACCACTTCGGTGTCGCGCCCAATGTTACCGATAGTAACCAGTGGTTACTGTCCGTTACCTGCCGTTACCTCACGTTACCTTGGAACACTGCGTCCTATTGCATATTGTTGCATATCCTAAATATACATATCTATACCGGGTCTATAAGTGTATATGGTCTAAGGTTTGTACCTAGTTATAACATAACCTATACTAATATTATCATTGTAACGTGGAATTGATAACCACACTTCGTATATGACAGAGTTACATCAACATACGAAGAATTGAATTTTATAAGAAGCCAAACCATAAAGGTAAATAACAGTTATTTTCCATTAACATGATTATTAATATTTTCTATAAAGAATATTCCATTCCAATTCATACTTTCTCATAAATTTACACAATACGATTGTTTTTAATAAAGCTTTACGTGCACATATGTATGTATATTGAATAAAAAAATGCAAATTTAATAGGTTTGAAAAATGAATATGTAAATATATGAAACGTACAATTGATTAGATAAATATATGATCAATAGTAAGAGTTCAATTCAGACGTTTGTATATTCCACGTAGAATAGAGAAATTATGTAGGAGAATTGTTATTGTATACTATACCAAGAAACGATTTTGATCGAAATGGAATAATTAGGAATTCTTTGTAGGGTATTATATTATATTCATGGGTATAAAGAGACACTTTAAAACATTAATCAACCAATGTTTTTGGGCGAAATATCATTCTTGTGATATTAAAATGACTTCTTTGCTGGTTCCTCCTGAATCAGTGCGAGGAATGACATGTCTGGACCGTACAGCATTCGCATCTGCTATAGAGTTACCATATATAAAATTTTGTGATATTAAAATATC
Source organism: Lasioglossum calceatum (assembly GCA_963966675.1). NCBI lineage: Eukaryota > Metazoa > Arthropoda > Insecta > Hymenoptera > Halictidae > Lasioglossum > Lasioglossum calceatum. The sequence continues at coordinate 20,392 of CAXAAD010000031.1, forward strand.
AAAAATGAAACCAATCATGAAAAAATATTTATTAAAACTAAGAAAGTTTAAAGCAATTCAAAATGTAGACGACAAGACTATCGCATATTTGGACCCCAGCTTAGTAAAAAAGTTTGAAGATCTGTCGGAAAACGACAGAGAACAACTTTCAGGATTATACGAAGAATTTGGAAAGACAGAATTAACCATAAACTACGATAATTGGAATGCAAATGATATATTAAAGGCTGTTTTACCTAAAGGAATTGAAGTTCCAACTTCGTACAGCTTGGTAGGCCACATTGTGCACTTAAATTTGCGCGATATGCATTTGCCATACAAAACGATTATCGGTCAGGTTTTCCTCGATACTATACCAGTTGCTAGAACTGTAGTAAACAAGATAAATACAATCGATACAACATTTAGACATTTCACAATGGAGATACTTGCAGGCGATAAAGATACTGTCACAATAGCAAAAGAAAATGGTTTTGCATACGAGTTTGACTTTTCTCAAGTATACTGGAATCCTCGTTTGTCTACGGAACATTCGAATCTGACAAAAATTATGAAACCAAATGATGTGTTGTACGATGTATTTGCTGGAGTCGGACCATTCGCTGTTCCCGCTGCTCGTAAGGGGATTAGAGTAATCGCGAATGATTTAAATCCTGAATCGTACAAGTGGCTTAAAAAGAATGCTGAAGCTAATAAAGTCAAATCTAATATCAAATCTTTTAATATGGATGGTAGGGAATTTTTAAGGACTGTTGTAAAAGAAGATATTTTAAACAGACGAGTTAGCAAGAAAGATGGCTCAGAACATATAGTAATGAATTTACCAAGCATCGCTGTTGAATTTTTGGATGTATTTTACGAATGTTTCGATGAAGATGAAATAATAAAGATAAATTCTCAACCTCCCATAGTACATCTATATTGCTTCGTAAAGGCAAACAAGGGAGAAGACGCTTGTAAACTTGCGCAATTACTAGTGGAGGAAAAACTTGGTTGTACGTTGCAAGAGTCTTTAGTTAATTTACACACTGTTAGAAATATTTCTCCGTACAAAGAAATGATCCGTGTTTCGTTTCTATTGAACAGAAGAATTTTGAAAGGCGAGGAGCCAGCAATGAAGAAATTGAAAATGGAAAATATATCTGATATATCTGTAAGCGATAATATTACAGTGAATAATGGGAAAGAACAAGGGACAGCGAAAGAATCAAAAGAACAAGAATGTGTTCCAAGTGTCGACAGTTCGTAGCGTTAAACTGAAGGCCAAAGCACAGAAGGTCGTATCTAATTTAAAAAACGTAAGTGAACTCTCGCAAACAATAAGCATACAATTCAATAAATACTAACGAATAATTCTGAATACGAGTTCGGTTCTTGTATAAGTATTATCTATTGTCTGGATTCAATAAATCATAAGAATATTGCAATTCTTTATTTTAATAGTTAGATTTGAAAGGAAACAAAGCGATTAAAAAGAGTAAGGATAGAACAGCACAAATAGATCAACAACTTCAGGAAATACGTAAAGATATGCATCGGTCCAAACCTATAACAAAGGTAAAGAATACCAAACGCGCAGAAAAGAAGAAAATACCCAATAGGACACCGGTGCAGACGGATGTAACAACATCATTGGTTGAACAAATGCAACTTAGATGAATTTGTTTAGACAATTTCACTTACGCACTGTTATCATTTATTAATGAAAATGTATATGAATACTATCGATTTATTTTCTATAAATGTAAATCACATTTTCTGGAAACTTTCATTGGACAAACCTTGTTGCATAAAATAAACGTAATCAACAATGAAAGTGTTTCGCAGAGTTTATTCTTATCACCTAATTTTTATCTTCAGCAGTTATCTAAGTATAGTTAAATATTCCACATGTAATATTTGTACAATGATAGCTATGGTATTACTCTCAATGACTATTAATCGTTTCAAAGTGAAGAACTCGTAAGGTGTTCGAGCAGTTCAATTTCCTCTCATTAGTATTTACATAAATTAATTTTATTTTACATAGGAAAATCATTCGTCATGGAGGTTCGTACTGCAGGCTTGATTGTAATAGGAGATGAAATTTTACGTGGACAAATAGTTGACACGAATACGACATATCTCGCAAAAAGTCTACGTGCTTCTGGGATTAAACTTCAAAGAGTAACAGTGATACCTGATATTGTGCGTATTACTTTATTATCTTTATAGAAAACAATTCATCCTGAAAATACTTCCGTTTGGAAGTATAGATTTCAAATAAAACATTGAACAATTGTGATACCCAATTTATCATATACAGTTTAGTGTATTTCTTTTAATATTTCTTATATTTTATTTAAAATATCTTTTATAATTACATTTGATATTTCACTACATGTACCTACGTAATCTTTCGAATTAGCTGAGAGAACAGAAGAGTAAATATACAACTCGTGGTTCGTAGTGTTTAAAGTTTCGGTGATTCCAGTAAAGTGCTGCACCAAGCGGCCAATAACATAATCTAATAAACGTTAGCTTATTTGCATCGGTAAATATTATCTCAGCTGACCGTTGTCCGTGAGAAGAAGCTGCTTTAAAAAATATCTAATTTCCAAATCTATACAAATGATTTCTGTCCATGCTAACATCGAATTAATTGGGTTCTAACCAGTGCTGGAATATCGCACGACTTTCACGCACATGCGCGACCAAATGCAGGTCATTGCAGGTACATGCTACGTCCTAAGTTTGTGGAGAAAGTAGTGGGGCACTATATTACTGGCAGGAAAGTACCGGAAGAAGTTTATATTATTCAATATTATCAGACTGCGGATCTTTATGCATTTATAGTAAAATTGCGTAGATGAAATTCGAAATTGTTAAAAAATTTTTTAAATTGAAGATGTCAATATATGATTTCTCCTCTATTCAAAAAACATTCGATTTAGCTTCTGTTTCTTGCAATCGATGCAGACAATTTTTATTTTGCATATAGATCTGCAGTCTATATATTATATATTATATGTACATACATATTCAATTTTAATACAACACACACATGTTATAATTTATATTTCAACAATCAAGTCATAACAAATTTTGCGAAATTATGTGGGATGACCAGGGTACCCCATGTTAGCTACATTTCTACGTCACTGACGCTAAAAATCGTCGCACATACGCGTGAAACCGTGCAATTGGTGCAATTGTGCAATATCGCAGATTGCAGCACTGGTTTTAAATAGTGCAATTGCAATATCCCAGCACTGATCCAGGGATAATATCTGAATTCACATCGTCACATCTCCTTTTTGAAAATAGGTAGATGATATTGCAAAGACTGTGTGCGATGCTTCGAAAAACTATTCTGTTGTCTTTACATCTGGCGGGGTCGGACCTACCCATGATGATGTAACATATGAAGCTGTGGCGAAAGGTTTGGAATTGAAACTTGAGCCACACGAAGAATTGGTTGATATTTATGCAAAACTATTTCCTGATCAGAAAGAATTTCGCCGATTTACCGTTGTACCAACACCCTGTGAACTCGTTTACGTTCAGTCGCAAAGTACGTGAATTATTAATAAAATGCTTAACCCTTAGCACTCGAGTTGCTGTACCATATATTATATTATTCAAAATATTGTTTACATTATCTAATCAATTACTAAACATTTAAGTATTGTATTATTATATCAATTTCATATCCATAAAATGAAAAATAATCATATAAAATGGAATTATTCTTTTTTTGAGTTAATATAGCTCCAAGTGCAAAGGGTTAAAAACATTTGAATTCATTAATCCCTTGTACTAATACGTACGCATACGTACGTGAATGAAGACTTCGAACAGAATCGGGTAAATATAATGTCGTTAATTTCGTTTAAATTGAAATGAAATTCTATTTTATCGTAGTTAACATGTAACGATTTGAGAATAAATAAATTACGAACGTCAAAGAAGTTCTAATCCAAGGGGTTAACTATATCGAAGAAAGAAAATTGAAAATAATTTCGTAACTTATAAATTGAATAACTTCTAGGAAAGTATGCAGTTATAAAAGCGAAGAATGTATACATATTACCTGGATCTCCGAAATACTTTGAACCTGCTGTCGACACGATAGTACCACAATTAAAGAAGGGTACTCCTTTATATTTTGAGATTATAGACATTAATTTAAGTGAATTAGCTATCGTGAACATTTTGGACGAGCATGCGAATCGTTGGAAAAATAAAGTCAGTATCGGTAGTTATCCTCAAACATCACCCAACAATTTTACAAGAATCACATTGGAGGGAGAAAAGAAACTTGTTCTAGAAGCAAAAGGAGAACTGTTGAGTTCTCTACCGGTACAGAAAATACGAAATCTGGAAAATGGATTTACCGATTACCAAGCAAGAGCTGTTTTTAAAGGTGCTAATAATAAGCCCCACTTGAAAATCGCCTTGGATGTTTTACAAGAATGTTTTGATAAGTAAGTCCATTAAGCCACAATTGCGTAGACTACGATTCATTTATGGTAAATGTTTAGGTATCGACAAGAAGATATTTTTGTAAGTTTCAATGGTGGGAAAGATTGCACAGTGGTTTTACATTTAGCTGCAGCTGTTGCAAAATTACGGAATTATTCGCCGCTGTTGTGTTTATATGTAACAGCCGATCCATTTCCAGAGGTAAGAAAGTCAGATTGAAAGTAGTTGAAATTCTTTATATAAAATTCTTTATATAAAAAGAGTAATCTTTTTGTTCGTAGGTAGATTCCTTTGTGGAAACGGCTACGCAGTACTATAATCTGCAGTTGATAAGAAAAGAACGCCCTATAAAAATGGCATTGAGTTCGCTATTGGAGGAACGGAAGAATTTAAAGGTTAGCTTGATGGGAATGCGGATGGGTGATCCTGGTTCAAAGAACTTGAAACCTTTCACGCCAACTGATCCGGGTTGGCCGAGTATAGTTCGCGTGAATCCTATTCTGAACTGGACGTACGACCAAGTGTGGAGTTTCCTATTGAAGTATAATGTGCCATATTGCCCATTATACGATCAAGGCTATACAAGTTTGGGAACGAAGTCAGCTACAGTACCAAATCCGCGACTGAAGGATCCGAAGAATCCTTCGTCCTATTTACCAGCGTATACTTTAATCGACGAATCTGCTGAGAGGCAAGGCAGAGTATAATGAAACTTATTTATATGCAATTTACAGAATGATGCACATTTTACTAGTGCTTGGTGCTGATTTAGCTTGTCAACATTTTCTACAAGAAAACTTATTTTTCGTATGTCACACGACATAGAATTGTATATGTACAATACACGGCTTTAGAGTATTACTGTAACATATTTTGACTAATATGTAAGCACAGAAAACACTGTCCACCAAATTTGTTCCACAATTACTGTTGGGTGGTTCTTATAGAGTTTTTTGCGCTGATTCCGAATCTGGCCTTAATTTTTCTCCTAGACGCACAGTTTTTGATTGAAAATTACGGCCAGATTCGGAATCAGAGCAGAAAACTTTATAAGAACCACCTAACAGTAATTAGGAAACATAAAAAAAGTTGAAATTTGTTGGACAGTGAAATCAACGAAGTATTAATAAAATAGCACCACTATATTAATTATTTAGTCTTGACAAAAGTCAGAAATAGTAAGCTGCTGCCATTAATCGCTTACGAAATGTTCGGCAAATCAAATATTTTGTAACGATAAAAAGATTCAATTGAAATGAACATGAAGCGTTCTTGTAGAATTCCCAATGAAAATTCGTTGAGGGTTCAACAAAACAATTATTTCTGATTTCTCAATAAATATCTGCGGGTACATTTATCGATCTCGTAAAATCAAGTTTGTAAAAGACTACGTTGAAACGGATGATGCATCATCGAGGCGCGATACGGATCATTCTATGTATTTTTAAGTATCAAAGTATTCGCTGCGCGAATAATTGGAATTGATTTTGTCGGACGGTACAGTGTGTTTGTAAAAGTATTACAGAAATAAAGGACCATTGACATTATCTTTGAAATTGCCTCGAAATAATGCTTGTCCGTTCTGCTCACAATAAAGCGTACATTGTTATCGAAACTGGAAATTTTGTTATTTATTATACCCAAGCAAGTGTTCTACAACTTATGTTACATTCTTCTATGTTATATTTTAGTTTTCCTTTAGTTTCTTTTCGTTTATACATAGTGTTAGATTTAAACTTTGGTTTATATTTAGCGTGTTACCTTATTTACTTAGCTAATTGTTTAAGATCGTTAGTTAAATTCGTGTCTAAGTGTAAGAAAATTAAGTTAATAAGAATTTAAAAATTTTTTCGACAAAAAATAAAAAACATTTCGATGCTTTAAATGTTAAAGAATGTTAAAGATTCGTTAAAATACATTTTTCATTTCATAATAGCTGACGTCAAGACGAATTCAACGACCTACTTTCGCATAATTAGACTACGGATCTTCATGCAAAATAAAAATGTTCTACATTAATCGTGGGAAGCAAGAATAAAATAAAAATTGATTTTATCCCTTAATGATTTTTTTACTTTAAAAACGACATTACGATATTATTAAATTTGTCTAATCCTCTTTACTGTTTTATAGTTCACTCGACCAATTTCTTCATAAACGCATAAAGATCCGCAGTCTGTTTATGACCTTGAGCCCACAAATATTGGCAAAATATAGTTTTCCCGGTTTTTCGGCCAGATACCCCACTGTGCGCAGGTTTCATCGCACGAAATCAAGGGTGTCCGGCGGTTCATCCAGCGTCCCCGGCCTCGGAACCTCGACTGATGACCATCGTGACCGCTTCGAATGACTTTGACGCACGTTCCTGCTGACCAAGAGCAACTAGGGGATGATCCGCGGCTGATCCGCCGTGGGAAGCCAGCTAAATCACGGGGATTAGGGTTTCGTCGTTTGAAGGGGGTAGAACGGTATAAAACAGCCGGCTGATCGGCGGTATCAAGGAGAGGGGCTGGCGGACGGTGTGTGACCAACATGTCCAACGACAGTATCCACTGGGAGGCGAGATACGGACCAGTAGGACCACCCCGGCTGCTCGGATGGAACGTTCCACCGGAGGAAATCATTCACATACCGGATCATTGGCTGGTCTACCCGGAGCCGAACCCCTCCCTTCACTATTTATTGGCCCTTCTGTACATTCTTTTCACATTTCTCGCATTGCTTGGGAATGGCTTGGTGATATGGATCTTTTGCGCGTAAGTGTTGCCCGATCAGTTTTTCTCCGCCAGCAATTGCATCCT
>CAXAAD010000032.1:0-75712 GCA_963966675.1 Lasioglossum calceatum
TATAACGTATAACGTATAACGTATAACGTATAACGTATAACGTATAACGTATAACGTATAACGTATAACGTATAACGTATAACGTATAACGTATAACGTATAACGTATAACGTATAACGTATAACGTATAACGTATAACGTATAACGTATAACGTATAACGTATAACGTATAACGAATAACGTATAACGTATAACGTATAACGTATAACGTATAACGTATAACGTATAACGTATAACGTATAACGTATAACGTATAACGTATAACGTATAACGTATAGCGTATAACGTATAACGTATAACGTATAACGTATAACGTATAGCGTATAACGTATGACGTATAACGTATAACGTATAACGTATAACGGATAACGAATAACGCATAACGAATATCGTTTAAGTTGTAACGTATAACGTATAATGTGTTACGTATAACGCATAACGTATAACGAATAACGTATAACGTATAAGGTGTAACGTATAACGTATAACGTATAACGTATAACGTATAACGTATAACGTATAACGTATAACGTATAACGTATAACGTATAACGTATAACGTATAACGTATAACGTATAACGTATAACGTATAACGTATAACGTATAACGTATAACGTATAACGTATAACGTATAACGTATAACGTATAACGTATAACGTATAACGTATAACGTATAACGTATAACGTATAACGTATAACGTATTACGTATAACGTATAACGTATAGCGTATAACGATAACGTATAACTTATAACGTCTAACGTATAACGTATTACGTATAACGTATATCGTATAACGTATATCGTATAACGTATAACGTATAACGAATAACGTATAACGTATAACGTATAGCGTATAACGTATAGCGTATAGCGTATAACGTATAGCGTATAACGTATAACGTATAACGTATAACGTATAACGTATAACGTATAACGTATAACGTATAACGTATAACGTATAACGTATAACGTATAACGTATAACGTATAACGTATAACGTATAACGTATAACGTATAACGTATAACGTATAACGTATAACGTATAACGTATAACGTATAACGTATAACGTATAACGTATAACGTATAACGTATAACGTATAACGTATAACGTATAACGTATAACGTATAACGTATAACGTATAACGTATAACGTATAACGTATAGCGTATAACGTATATCGTATAACGTATAACTTATAACGTATACCGTATAACGTATAACGTATAACGTATAACGTATAACGTATAACGTATAACGTATAGCGTATAGCGTATAACGTATAACGTATAATGTATAGCGTATAACGTATAACGTAAAACGTATTTCGTATAACGTATAACATATAACGTATAACGTATAACGTATAACGTGTAACGGTAAACGAATAACGCATAACTAATATCGTTTAAGGTGAAACATATAACGTATAAGGTGTAACGCATAACGTATAACGAATAACGTATAACGTATAAGGTGTAACGTATAACGTATAACGTATAACGTATAACATATAAGGTGTAACGTATAACGTATAACGTATAACGTATAACGTATAACGTATAACGTATAACGTATAACGTATAACGTATAACGTATAACGTATAACGTATAACGTATAACGTATAACGTATAACGTATAACGTATAACGTATAACGTATAACGTATAACGTATAACGTATAACGTATAACGTATAACGTATAACGTATAACGTATAACGTATAACGTATAACGTATAACGTATAACGTATAACGTATAACGTATAACGTATTACGTATAACGTATAACGTATAGCGTATAACGATAACGTATAACTTATAACGTCTAACGTATAACGTATTACGTATAACGTATATCGTATAACGTATATCGTATAACGTATAACGTATAACGAATAACGTATAACGTATAACGTATAGCGTATAACGTATAGCGTATAGCGTATAACGTATAGCGTATAACGTATAACGTATAACGTATAACGTATAACGTATAACGTATAACGTATAACGTATAACGTATAACGTATAACGTATAACGTATAACGTATAACGTATAACGTATAACGTATAACGTATAACGTATAACGTATAACGTATAACGTATAACGTATAACGTATAACGTATAACGTATAACGTATAACGTATAACGTATAACGTATAACGTATAACGTATAACGTATAACGTATAACGTATAACGTATAACGTATAACGTATAACGTATAACGTATAACGTATAACGTATAGCGTATAACGTATATCGTATAACGTATAACTTATAACGTATACCGTATAACGTATAACGTATAACGTATAACGTATAACGTATAACGTATAACGTATAGCGTATAGCGTATAACGTATAACGTATAATGTATAGCGTATAACGTATAACGTAAAACGTATTTCGTATAACGTATAACATATAACGTATAACGTATAACGTATAACGTGTAACGGTAAACGAATAACGCATAACTAATATCGTTTAAGGTGAAACATATAACGTATAAGGTGTAACGCATAACGTATAACGAATAACGTATAACGTATAAGGTGTAACGTATAACGTATAACGTATAACGTATAACATATAAGGTGTAACGTATAACGTATAACGTATAACGTATAACGTATAACGTATAACGTATAACGTATAACGTATAACGTATAACGTATAACGTATAACGTATAACGTATAACGTATAACGTATAACGTATAACGTATAACGTATAACGTATAACGTATAACGTATAACGTATAACGTATAACGTATAACGTATAACGTATAACGTATAACGTATAACGTATAACGTATAACGTATAACGTATAACGTATAACGTATTACGTATAACGTATAACGTATAGCGTATAACGATAACGTATAACTTATAACGTCTAACGTATAACGTATTACGTATAACGTATATCGTATAACGTATATCGTATAACGTATAACGTATAACGAATAACGTATAACGTATAACGTATAGCGTATAACGTATAGCGTATAGCGTATAACGTATAGCGTATAACGTATAACGTATAACGTATAACGTATAACGTATAACGTATAACGTATAACGTATAACGTATAACGTATAACGTATAACGTATAACGTATAACGTATAACGTATAACGTATAACGTATAACGTATAACGTATAACGTATAACGTATAACGTATAACGTATAACGTATAACGTATAACGTATAACGTATAACGTATAACGTATAACGTATAACGTATAACGTATAACGTATAACGTATAACGTATAACGTATAACGTATAACGTATAACGTATAACGTATAACGTATAACGTATAACGTATAACGTATAACGTATAACGTATAACGTATAACGTATAACGTATAACGTATAACGTATAACGTATAACGTATAACGTATAACGTATAACGTATAACGTATAACGTATAACGTATAACGTATAACGTATAACGTATAACGTATAACGTATAACGTATAACGTATAACGTATAACGTATAACGTATAACGTATAACGTATAACGTATAACGTATAACGTATAACGTATAACGTATAACGTATAACGTATAACGTATAACGTATAACGTATAACGTATAACGTATAACGTATAACGTATAACGTATAACGTATAACGTATAACGTATAACGTATAACGTATAACGTATAACGTATAACGTATAACGTATAACGTATAACGTATAACGTATAACGTATAACGTATAACGTATTACGTATAACGTATAACGTATAGCGTATAACGTATAGCGTATAACGTATAACGTATAACGTATAACGTATAACGTATAACGTATAACGTATAACGTATAACGTATAACGTATAACGTATAACGTATAACGTATAACGTATAACGTATAACGTATAACGTATAACGTATAACGTATAACGTATAGCGTATAACGTATATCGTATAACGTATAACTTATAACGTATAACGTATAACGTATAACGTATAACGTATAACGTATAACGTATAACGTATAACGTATTACGTATAACGTATATCGTATAACGTATAACGTATAACGTATAACGTATAACGTATAACGTATAACGTATAACGTATAACGTATAACGTATAGCGTATAACGTATATCGTATAACGTATAACTTATAACGTATAACGTATAACGTATAACGTATAACGTATAACGTATAACGTATAACGTATAACGTATAACGTATTACGTATAACGTATATCGTATAACGTATAACGTATAACGTATAACGTATAACGTATAACGTATAACGAATAACGTATAACGTATAACGTATAGCGTATAACGTATAGCGTATAACGTATAACGTATAACGTATAACGTATAACGTATAACGTATAACGTATAACGTATAACGTATAACGTATAACGTATAACGTATAACGTATAACGTATAACGTATAACGTATAACGTATAACGTATAACGTATAACGTATAACGTATAACGTATAACGTATAACGTATAACGTATAACGTATAACGTATAACGTATAACGTATAACGTATAACGTATAACGTATAACGTATAACGTATAACGTATAACGTATAACGTATTACGTATAACGTATAACGTATAGCGTATAACGTATAACGTATAACGTATAACGTATAACGTATAGCGTATAGCGTATAACGTATAGCGTATGAGGTATAACGTATAACGTATAACGTATAACGTATAACGTATAACGTATAACGTATAACGTATAACGTATAACGTATAACGTATAACGTATAACGTATAACGTATAACGTATAACGTATAACGTATAACGTATAACGTATAACGTATAACGTATAACGTATAACGTATAACGTATAACGTATAACGTATAACGTATAACGTATAACGTATAACGTATAACGTATAACGTATAACGTATAACGTATAACGTATAACGTATAGCGTATAACGTATAACGTATAACGTATAACGTATAGCGTATAACGTATGACGTATAACGTATAACGTATAACGTATAACGGATAACGAATAACGCATAACGAATATCGTTTAAGTTGTAACGTATAACGTATAATGTGTAACGTATAACGCATAACGTATAACGAATAACGTATAACGTATAAGGTGTAACGTATAACGTATAACGTATAACGTATAACGTATAACGTATAACGTATAACGTATAACGTATAACGTATAACGTATAACGTATAACGTATAACGTATAACGTATAACGTATAACGTATAGCGTATAACGTATAACGTATAACGTATAACGTATAACGTATAACGTATAACGTATAACGTATAACGTATAACGTATAACGTATAACGTATAACGTATAACGTATAACGTATAACGTATAACGTATAACGTATAACGTATAACGTATAACGTATAACGTATAACGTATAACGTATAACGTATAACGTATAACGTATAACGTATAACGTATAACGTATAACGTATAACGTATAACGTATAACGTATAACGTATAACGTATAACGTATAACGTATAACGTATAACGTATAACGTATAACGTATAACGTATAACGTATAACGTATAACGTATAACGTATAACGTATAACGTATAACGTATAACGTATAACGTATAACGTATAACGTATAACGTATAACGTATAACGTATAACGTATAACGTATAACGTATAACGTATAACGTATAACGTATAACGTATAACGTATAACGTATAACGTATAACGTATAACGTATAACGTATAACGTATAACGTATAACGTATAACGTATAACGTATAACGTATAACGTATAACGTATAACGTATAACGTATAACGTATAACGTATAACGTATAACGTATAACGTATAACGTATAACGTATAACGTATAACGTATAACGTATAACGTATAACGTATAACGTATAACGTATAACGTATAACGTATAACGTATAACGTATTACGTATAACGTATAACGTATAGCGTATAACGTATAACGTATAACGTATAACGTATAACGTATAACGTATAACGTATAACGTATAACGTATAACGTATAACGTATAACGTATAACGTATAGCGTATAACGTATATCGTATAACGTATAACTTATAACGTATAACGTATAACGTATAACGTATAACGTATAACGTATAACGTATAACGTATAACGTATTACGTATAACGTATATCGTATAACGTATAACGTATAACGTATAACGTATAACGTATAACGTATAACGTATAACGTATAACGTATAACGTATAACGTATAGCGTATAACGTATATCGTATAACGTATAACTTATAACGTATAACGTATAACGTATAACGTATAACGTATAACGTATAACGTATAACGTATAACGTATAACGTATTACGTATAACGTATATCGTATAACGTATAACGTATAACGTATAACGTATAACGTATAACGTATAACGAATAACGTATAACGTATAACGTATAGCGTATAACGTATAGCGTATAACGTATAACGTATAACGTATAACGTTATAACGTATAACGTATAACGTATAACGTATAACGTATAACGTATAACGTATAACGTATAACGTATAACGTATAACGTATAACGTATAACGTATAACGTATAACGTATAACGTATAACGTATAACGTATAACGTATAACGTATAACGTATAACGTATAACGTATTACGTATAACGTATAACGTATAGCGTATAACGTATAACGTATAACGTATAACGTATAACGTATAACGTATAGCGTATAGCGTATAACGTATAGCGTATGAGGTATAACGTATAACGTATAACGTATAACGGATAACGAATAACGCATAACGAATATCGTTTAAGGTGTGACATATAACGTATAAGGTGTAACGTATAACGCATAACGTATAACGAATAACGTATAACGTATAAGGTGTAACGTATAACGTATAACGTATAACATATAAGGTGTAACGTATAACGTATAACGTATAACGTATAACGTATAACGTATAACGTATAACGTATAACGTATAACGTATAACGTATAACGTATAACGTATAACGTATAACGTATAACGTATAACGTATAACGTATAACGTATAACGTATAACGTATAACGTATAACGTATAACGTATATCGTATAGCGTATAGCGTATAACGTATAACGTATAACGAATAACGTATAACGTATAACGAATAACGTATAACGTATAACGTATAACGTATAGCGTATAACGTATAACGTATAACGTATAACGTATAACGTATAACGTATAACGTATAACGTATAACGTATAACGTATAACGTATAACGTATAACGTATAACGTATATCGTATAGCGTATAGCGTATAACGTAAAACGTATAACGTATAATGTATAACGTATAACGTATAACGTATAACGTATAACGAATAACGTATAACGTATAACGTATAGCGTATAACGTATAGCGTATAACGTATAAGGTGTAACGTATAACGTCTAACGTATAACGTATAGCGTATAACGATAACGTATAACTTATAACGTCTAACGTATAACGTATTACGTATAACGTATAACGTATAACGTATAACGTATAACGTATAACGTATAACGTATAACGTATAACGTATAACGTATAACGTGTAACGTATAACGTATAACGTATAACGTATAACGTATAACGTATAACGTATAACGTATAACGTATAACGTATAACGTATAACGTATAACGTATAACGTATAACGTATAACGTATAACGTATAACGTATAACGTATAACGTATAACGTATAACGTATAACGTATAACGTATAACGTATAACGTATAACGTATAACGTATAACGTATAACGTATAACGTATAACGTATAACGTATAACGTATAGCGTATAACGTATAACGTATAACGTATAACGTATAGCGTATAACGTATGACGTATAACGTATAACGTATAACGTATAACGGATAACGAATAACGCATAACGAATATCGTTTAAGTTGTAACGTATAACGTATAATGTGTAACGTATAACGCATAACGTATAACGAATAACGTATAACGTATAAGGTGTAACGTATAACGTATAACGTATAACGTATAACGTATAACGTATAACGTATAACGTATAACGTATAACGTATAACGTATAACGTATAACGTATAACGTATAACGTATAACGTATAACGTATAACGTATAGCGTATAACGTATAACGTATAACGTATAACGTATAACGTATAACGTATAACGTATAACGTATAACGTATAACGTATAACGTATAACGTATAACGTATAACGTATAACGTATAACGTATAACGTATAACGTATAACGTATAACGTATAACGTATAACGTATAACGTATAACGAATAACGTATAACGTATAACGTATAGCGTATAACGTATAGCGTATAACGTATAACGTATAACGTATAACGTTATAACGTATAACGTATAACGTATAACGTATAACGTATAACGTATAACGTATAACGTATAACGTATAACGTATAACGTATAACGTATAACGTATAACGTATAACGTATAACGTATAACGTATAACGTATAACGTATAACGTATAACGTATAACGTATTACGTATAACGTATAACGTATAGCGTATAACGTATAACGTATAACGTATAACGTATAACGTATAACGTATAACGTATAACGTATAACGTATAACGTATAACGTATAACGTATAACGTATAACGTATAACGTATAACGTATAACGTATAACGTATTACGTATAACGTATAACGTATAGCGTATAACGTATAACGTATAACGTATAACGTATAACGTATAGCGTATAGCGTATAACGTATAGCGTATGAGGTATAACGTATAACGTATAACGTATAACGGATAACGAATAACGCATAACGAATATCGTTTAAGGTGTGACATATAACGTATAAGGTGTAACGTATAACGCATAACGTATAACGAATAACGTATAACGTATAAGGTGTAACGTATAACGTATAACGTATAACATATAAGGTGTAACGTATAACGTATAACGTATAACGTATAACGTATAACGTATAACGTATAACGTATAACGTATAACGTATAACGTATAACGTATAACGTATAACGTATAACGTATAACGTATAACGTATAACGTATAACGTATAACGTATAACGTATAACGTATAACGTATAACGTATAACGTATAACGTATAACGTATAACGTATAACGTATAACGTATATCGTATAGCGTATAGCGTATAACGTAAAACGTATAACGTATAATGTATAACGTATAACGTATAACGTATAACGTATAACGAATAACGTATAACGTATAACGTATAGCGTATAACGTATAGCGTATAACGTATAAGGTGTAACGTATAACGTCTAACGTATAACGTATAGCGTATAACGATAACGTATAACTTATAACGTCTAACGTATAACGTATTACGTATAACGTATAACGTATAACGTATAACGTATAACGTATAACGTATAACGTATAACGTATAACGTATAACGTATAACGTGTAACGTATAACGTATAACGTATAACGTATAACGTATAACGTATAACGTATAACGTATAACGTATAACGTATAACGTATAACGTATAACGTATAACGTATAACGTATAACGTATAACGTATAACGTATAACGTATAACGTATAACGTATAACGTATAACGTATAACGTATAACGTATAACGTATAACGTATAACGTATAACGTATAACGTATAACGTATAACGTATAACGTATAACGTATAACGTATAGCGTATAACGTATAACGTATAACGTATAACGTATAGCGTATAACGTATGACGTATAACGTATAACGTATAACGTATAACGGATAACGAATAACGCATAACGAATATCGTTTAAGTTGTAACGTATAACGTATAATGTGTAACGTATAACGCATAACGTATAACGAATAACGTATAACGTATAAGGTGTAACGTATAACGTATAACGTATAACGTATAACGTATAACGTATAACGTATAACGTATAACGTATAACGTATAACGTATAACGTATAACGTATAACGTATAACGTATAACGTATAACGTATAGCGTATAACGTATAACGTATAACGTATAACGTATAACGTATAACGTATAACGTATAACGTATAACGTATAACGTATAACGTATAACGTATAACGTATAACGTATAACGTATAACGTATAACGTATAACGTATAACGTATAACGTATAACGTATAACGTATAACGTATAACGTATAACGTATAACGTATAACGTATAACGTATAACGTATAACGTATAACGTATAACGTATAACGTATAACGTATAACGTATAACGTATAACGTATAACGTATAACGTATAACGTATAACGTATAACGTATAACGTATAACGTATAACGTATAACGTATAACGTATAACGTATAACGTATAACGTATAACGTATAACGTATAACGTATAACGTATAACGTATAACGTATAACGTATAACGTATAACGTATAACGTATAACGTATAACGTATAACGTATAACGTATAACGTATAACGTATAACGTATAACGTATAACGTATAACGTATAACGTATAACGTATAACGTATAACGTATAACGTATAACGTATAACGTATAACGTATAACGTATAACGTATAACGTATAACGTATAACGTATAACGTATAACGTATAACGTATAACGTATAACGTATAACGTATAACGTATAACGTATAACGTATAACGTATAACGTATAACGTATAACGTATAACGTATAACGTATAACGTATAACGTATAACGTATAACGTATAACGTATTACGTATAACGTATAACGTATAGCGTATAACGTATAACGTATAACGTATAACGTATAACGTATAACGTATAACGTATAACGTATAACGTATAACGTATAACGTATAACGTATAACGTATAACGTATAGCGTATAACGTATATCGTATAACGTATAACTTATAACGTATAACGTATAACGTATAACGTATAACGTATAACGTATAACGTATAACGTATAACGTATTACGTATAACGTATATCGTATAACGTATAACGTATAACGTATAACGTATAACGTATAACGTATAACGTATAACGTATAACGTATAACGTATAGCGTATAACGTATATCGTATAACGTATAACTTATAACGTATAACGTATAACGTATAACGTATAACGTATAACGTATAACGTATAACGTATAACGTATAACGTATAACGTATTACGTATAACGTATATCGTATAACGTATAACGTATAACGTATAACGTATAACGTATAACGTATAACGAATAACGTATAACGTATAACGTATAGCGTATAACGTATAGCGTATAACGTATAACGTATAACGTATAACGTATAACGTATAACGTATAACGTATAACGTATAACGTATAACGTATAACGTATAACGTATAACGTATAACGTATAACGTATAACGTATAACGTATAACGTATAACGTATAACGTATAACGTATAACGTATAACGTATAACGTATAACGTATAACGTATAACGTATTACGTATAACGTATAACGTATAGCGTATAACGTATAACGTATAACGTATAACGTATAACGTATAGCGTATAGCGTATAACGTATAGCGTATGAGGTATAACGTATAACGTATAACGTATAACGGATAACGAATAACGCATAACGAATATCGTTTAAGGTGTGACATATAACGTATAAGGTGTAACGTATAACGCATAACGTATAACGAATAACGTATAACGTATAAGGTGTAACGTATAACGTATAACGTATAACATATAAGGTGTAACGTATAACGTATAACGTATAACGTATAACTTATAACGTATAACGTATAACGTATAACGTATAACGTATAACGTATAACGTATAACGTATAACGTATAACGTATAACGTATAACGTATAACGTATAACGTATAACGTATAACGTATAACGTATAACGTATAACGTATATCGTATAGCGTATAGCGTATAACGTATAACGTATAACGAATAACGTATAACGTATAACGAATAACGTATAACGTATAACGTATAACGTATAGCGTATAACGTATAACGTATAACGTATAACGTATAACGTATAACGTATAACGTATAACGTATAACGTATAACGTATAACGTATAACGTATAACGTATAACGTATATCGTATAGCGTATAGCGTATAACGTATAACGTATAACGTATAATGTATAACGTATAACGTATAACGTATAACGTATAACGAATAACGTATAACGTATAACGTATAGCGTATAACGTATAGCGTATAACGTATAAGGTGTAACGTATAACGTCTAACGTATAACGTATAGCGTATAACGATAACGTATAACTTATAACGTCTAACGTATAACGTATTACGTATAACGTATAACGTATAACGTATAACGTATAACGTATAACGTATAACGTATAACGTATAACGTATAACGTGTAACGTATAACGTATAACGTATAACGTATAACGTATAACGTATAACGTATAACGTATAACGTATAACGTATAACGTATAACGTATAACGTATAACGAATAACGTATAACGTATAACGAATAACGTATAACGTATAACGTATAGCGTATAACGTATAGCGTATAACGTATAAGGTGTAACGTATAACGTCTAACGTATAACGTATAGCGTATAACGATAACGTATAACTTATAACGTCTAACGTATAACGTATTACGTATAACGTATAACGTATAACGTATAACGTATAACGTATAACGTATAACGTATAACGTATAACGTATAACGTATAACGTATAACGTATAACGTATAACGTATAACGTATAACGTATAACGTATAACGTATAACGTATAACGTATAACGTATAACGTATATCGTATAGCGTATAGCGTATAACGTATAACGTATAACGAATAACGTATAACGTATAACGAATAACGTATAACGTATAACGTATAGCGTATAACGTATAGCGTATAACGTATAAGGTGTAACGTATAACGTCTAACGTATAACGTATAGCGTATAACGATAACGTATAACTTATAACGTCTAACGTATAACGTATTACGTATAACGTATATCGTATAACGTATATCGTATAACGTATAACGTATAACGAATAACGTATAACGTATAACGTATAGCGTATAACGTATAGCGTATAGCGTATAACGTATAGCGTATAACGTATAACGTATAACGTATAACGTATAACGTATAACGTATAACGTATAACGTATAACGTATAACGTATAACGTATAACGTATAACGTATAACGTATAACGTATAACGTATAACGTATAACGTATAACGTATAACGTATAACGTATAACGTATAACGTATAACGTATAACGTATAACGTATAACGTATATCGTATAGCGTATAGCGTATAACGTATAACGTATAACGAATAACGTATAACGTATAACGAATAACGTATAACGTATAACGTATAGCGTATAACGTATAGCGTATAACGTATAAGGTGTAACGTATAACGTCTAACGTATAACGTATAGCGTATAACGATAACGTATAACTTATAACGTCTAACGTATAACGTATTACGTATAACGTATATCGTATAACGTATATCGTATAACGTATAACGTATAACGAATAACGTATAACGTATAACGTATAGCGTATAACGTATAGCGTATAGCGTATAACGTATAGCGTATAACGTATAACGTATAACGTATAACGTATAACGTATAACGTATAACGTATAACGTATAACGTATAACGTATAACGTATAACGTATAACGTATAACGTATAACGTATAACGTATAACGTATAACGTATAACGTATAACGTATAACGTATAACGTATAACGTATAACGTATAACGTATAACGTATAACGTATAACGTATAACGTATAACGTATAACGTATAACGTATAACGTATAACGTATAACGTATAACGTATAACGTATAACGTATAACGTATAACGTATAACGTATAACGTATAACGTATAACGTATAACGTCTAACGTATAAGGTGTAACGTATAACGTATAACGTATAACGTATAACGTATAACGTATAACGTATAACGTATAACGTATAACGTATAACGTATAACGTATAACGTATAACGTATAACGTATAACGTATAACGTATAACGTATAACGTATAACGTATAACGTATAACGTATAACGTATAACGTATAACGTATAACGTATAACGTATAACGTATAACGTATAACGTATAACGTATAACGTATTACGTATAACGTATAACGTATAGCGTATAACGATAACGTATAACTTATAACGTCTAACGTATAACGTATTACGTATAACGTATATCGTATAACGTATATCGTATAACGTATAACGTATAACGAATAACGTATAACGTATAACGTATAGCGTATAACGTATAGCGTATAGCGTATAACGTATAGCGTATAACGTATAACGTATAACGTATAACGTATAACGTATAACGTATAACGTATAACGTATAACGTATAACGTATAACGTATAACGTATAACGTATAACGTATAACGTATAACGTATAACGTATAACGTATAACGTATAACGTATAACGTATAACGTATAACGTATAACGTATAACGTATAACGTATAACGTATAACGTATAACGTATAACGTATAACGTATAACGTATAACGTATAACGTATAACGTATAACGTATAACGTATAACGTATAACGTATAACGTATAACGTATAGCGTATAACGTATATCGTATAACGTATAACTTATAACGTATACCGTATAACGTATAACGTATAACGTATAACGTATAACGTATAACGTATAACGTATAACGTATAGCGTATAGCGTATAACGTATAACGTATAATGTATAGCGTATAACGTATAACGTAAAACGTATTTCGTATAACGTATAACATATAACGTATAACGTATAACGTATAACGTGTAACGGTAAACGAATAACGCATAACTAATATCGTTTAAGGTGAAACATATAACGTATAAGGTGTAACGCATAACGTATAACGAATAACGTATAACGTATAAGGTGTAACGTATAACGTATAACGTATAACGTATAACATATAAGGTGTAACGTATAACGTATAACGTATAACGTATAACGTATAACGTATAACGTATAACGTATAACGTATAACGTATAACGTATAACGTATAACGTATAACGTATAACGTATAACGTATAACGTATAACGTATAACGTATAACGTATAACGTATAACGTATAACGTATAACGTATAACGTATAACGTATAACGTATAACGTATAACGTATAACGTATTACGTATAACGTATAACGTATAGCGTATAACGATAACGTATAACTTATAACGTCTAACGTATAACGTATTACGTATAACGTATATCGTATAACGTATATCGTATAACGTATAACGTATAACGAATAACGTATAACGTATAACGTATAGCGTATAACGTATAGCGTATAGCGTATAACGTATAGCGTATAACGTATAACGTATAACGTATAACGTATAACGTATAACGTATAACGTATAACGTATAACGTATAACGTATAACGTATAACGTATAACGTATAACGTATAACGTATAACGTATAACGTATAACGTATAACGTATAACGTATAACGTATAACGTATAAGGTGTAACGTATAACGTATAACGTATAACGTATAACGTATAACGTATAACGTATAACGTATAACGTATAACGTATAACGTATAACGTATAACGTATAACGTATAACGTATAACGTATAACGTATAACGTATAACGTATAACGTATAACGTATAACGTATAACGTATAACGTATAACGTATAACGTATAACGTATAACGTATAACGTATAACGTATAACGTATAACGTATAACGTATTACGTATAACGTATAACGTATAGCGTATAACGATAACGTATAACTTATAACGTCTAACGTATAACGTATTACGTATAACGTATATCGTATAACGTATATCGTATAACGTATAACGTATAACGAATAACGTATAACGTATAACGTATAGCGTATAACGTATAGCGTATAGCGTATAACGTATAGCGTATAACGTATAACGTATAACGTATAACGTATAACGTATAACGTATAACGTATAACGTATAACGTATAACGTATAACGTATAACGTATAACGTATAACGTATAACGTATAACGTATAACGTATAACGTATAACGTATAACGTATAACGTATAACGTATAACGTATAACGTATAACGTATAACGTATAACGTATAACGTATAACGTATAACGTATAACGTATAACGTATAACGTATAACGTATAACGTATAACGTATAACGTATAACGTATAACGTATAACGTATAACGTATAACGTATAACGTATAACGTATAACGTATAACGTATAACGTATAACGTATAGCGTATAACGTATATCGTATAACGTATAACTTATAACGTATACCGTATAACGTATAACGTATAACGTATAACGTATAACGTATAACGTATAACGTATAGCGTATAGCGTATAACGTATAACGTATAATGTATAGCGTATAACGTATAACGTAAAACGTATTTCGTATAACGTATAACATATAACGTATAACGTATAACGTATAACGTGTAACGGTAAACGAATAACGCATAACTAATATCGTTTAAGGTGAAACATATAACGTATAAGGTGTAACGCATAACGTATAACGAATAACGTATAACGTATAAGGTGTAACGTATAACGTATAACGTATAACGTATAACATATAAGGTGTAACGTATAACGTATAACGTATAACGTATAACGTATAACGTATAACGTATAACGTATAACGTATAACGTATAACGTATAACGTATAACGTATAACGTATAACGTATAACGTATAACGTATAACGTATAACGTATAACGTATAACGTATAACGTATAACGTATAACGTATAACGTATAACGTATAACGTATTACGTATAACGTATAACGTATAGCGTATAACGATAACGTATAACTTATAACGTCTAACGTATAACGTATTACGTATAACGTATATCGTATAACGTATATCGTATAACGTATAACGTATAACGAATAACGTATAACGTATAACGTATAGCGTATAACGTATAGCGTATAGCGTATAACGTATAGCGTATAACGTATAACGTATAACGTATAACGTATAACGTATAACGTATAACGTATAACGTATAACGTATAACGTATAACGTATAACGTATAACGTATAACGTATAACGTATAACGTATAACGTATAACGTATAACGTATAACGTATAACGTATAACGTATAACGTATAACGTATAACGTATAACGTATAACGTATAACGTATAACGTATAACGTATAACGTATAACGTATAACGTATAACGTATAACGTATAACGTATAACGTATAACGTATAACGTATAACGTATAACGTATAACGTATAACGTATAACGTATAACGTATAACGTATAACGTATAGCGTATAACGTATAACGTATAACGTATAACGTATAGCGTATAACGTATGACGTATAACGTATAACGTATAACGTATAACGGATAACGAATAACGCATAACGAATATCGTTTAAGTTGTAACGTATAACGTATAATGTGTAACGTATAACGCATAACGTATAACGAATAACGTATAACGTATAAGGTGTAACGTATAACGTATAACGTATAACGTATAACGTATAACGTATAACGTATAACGTATAACGTATAACGTATAACGTATAACGTATAACGTATAACGTATAACGTATAACGTATAACGTATAACGTATAGCGTATAACGTATAACGTATAACGTATAACGTATAACGTATAACGTATAACGTATAACGTATAACGTATAACGTATAACGTATAACGTATAACGTATAACGTATAACGTATAACGTATAACGTATAACGTATAACGTATAACGTATAACGTATAACGTATAACGTGTAACGTGTAACGTATAACGTATAACGTATAACGTATAACGTATAACGTATAACGTATAACGTATAACGTATAACGTATAACGTATAACGTATAACGTATAACGTATAACGTATAACGTATAACGTATAACGTATAACGTATAACGTATAACGTATAACGTATAACGTATAACGTATAACGTATAACGTATAACGTATAACGTATAACGTATAACGTATAACGTATAACGTATAACGTATAACGTATAACGTATAACGTATAACGTATAACGTATAACGTATAACGTATAACGTATAACGTATAACGTATAACGTATAACGTATAACGTATAACGTATAACGTATAACGTATAACGTATAACGTATAACGTATAACGTATAACGTATAACGTATAACGTATAACGTATAACGTATAACGTATAACGTATAACGTATAACGTATAACGTATTACGTATAACGTATAACGTATAGCGTATAGCGTATAACGTATAACGTATAACGTATAACGTATAACGTATAACGTATAACGTATAACGTATAACGTATAACGTATAACGTATAACGTATAACGTATAACGTATAGCGTATAACGTATATCGTATAACGTATAACTTATAACGTATAACGTATAACGTATAACGTATAACGTATAACGTATAACGTATAACGTATAACGTATTACGTATAACGTATATCGTATAACGTATAACGTATAACGTATAACGTATAACGTATAACGTATAACGTATAACGTATAACGTATAACGTATAACGTATAACGTATAACGTATAGCGTATAACGTATATCGTATAACGTATAACTTATAACGTATAACGTATAACGTATAACGTATAACGTATAACGTATAACGTATAACGTATAACGTATAACGTATTACGTATAACGTATATCGTATAACGTATAACGTATAACGTATAACGTATAACGTATAACGTATAACGAATAACGTATAACGTATAACGTATAGCGTATAACGTATAGCGTATAACGTATAACGTATAACGTATAACGTATAACGTATAACGTATAACGTATAACGTATAACGTATAACGTATAACGTATAACGTATAACGTATAACGTATAACGTATAACGTATAACGTATAACGTATAACGTATAACGTATAACGTATAACGTATAACGTATAACGTATAACGTATAACGTATTACGTATAACGTATAACGTATAGCGTATAACGTATAACGTATAACGTATAACGTATAACGTATAGCGTATAGCGTATAACGTATAGCGTATGAGGTATAACGTATAACGTATAACGTATAACGGATAACGAATAACGCATAACGAATATCGTTTAAGGTGTGACATATAACGTATAAGGTGTAACGTATAACGCATAACGTATAACGAATAACGTATAACGTATAAGGTGTAACGTATAACGTATAACGTATAACATATAAGGTGTAACGTATAACGTATAACGTATAACGTATAACGTATAACGTATAACGTATAACGTATAACGTATAACGTATAACGTATAACGTATAACGTATAACGTATAACGTATAACGTATAACGTATAACGTATAACGTATAACGTATAACGTATAACGTATATCGTATAGCGTATAGCGTATAACGTATAACGTATAACGAATAACGTATAACGTATAACGAATAACGTATAACGTATAACGTATAACGTATAGCGTATAACGTATAACGTATAACGTATAACGTATAACGTATAACGTATAACGTATAACGTATAACGTATAACGTATAACGTATAACGTATAACGTATAACGTATAACGTATATCGTATAGCGTATAGCGTATAACGTATAACGTATAACGAATAACGTATAACGTATAACGAATAACGTATAACGTATAACGTATAGCGTATAACGTATAGCGTATAACGTATAAGGTGTAACGTATAACGTCTAACGTATAACGTATAGCGTATAACGATAACGTATAACTTATAACGTCCAACGTATAACGTATTACGTATAACGTATATCGTATAACGTATATCGTATAACGTATAACGTATAACGAATAACGTATAACGTATAACGTATAGCGTATAACGTATAGCGTATAGCGTATAACGTATAGCGTATAACGTATAACGTATAACGTATAACGTATAACGTATAACGTATAACGTATAACGTATAACGTATAACGTATAACGTATAACGTATAACGTATAACGTATAATGTATAACGTATAACGTATAACGTATAACGTATAACGAATAACGTATAACGTATAACGTATAGCGTATAACGTATAGCGTATAACGTATAAGGTGTAACGTATAACGTCTAACGTATAACGTATAGCGTATAACGATAACGTATAACTTATAACGTCTAACGTATAACGTATTACGTATAACGTATAACGTATAACGTATAACGTATAACGTATAACGTATAACGTATAACGTATAACGTATAACGTGTAACGTATAACGTATAACGTATAACGTATAACGTATAACGTATAACGTATAACGTATAACGTATAACGTATAACGTATAACGTATAACGTATATCGTATAGCGTATAGCGTATAACGTATAACGTATAACGAATAACGTATAACGTATAACGAATAACGTATAACGTATAACGTATAGCGTATAACGTATAGCGTATAACGTATAAGGTGTAACGTATAACGTCTAACGTATAACGTATAGCGTATAACGATAACGTATAACTTATAACGTCTAACGTATAACGTATTACGTATAACGTATATCGTATAACGTATATCGTATAACGTATAACGTATAACGAATAACGTATAACGTATAACGTATAGCGTATAACGTATAGCGTATAGCGTATAACGTATAGCGTATAACGTATAACGTATAACGTATAACGTATAACGTATAACGTATAACGTATAACGTATAACGTATAACGTATAACGTATAACGTATAACGTATAACGTATAACGTATAACGTATAACGTATAACGTATAACGTATAACGTATAACGTATAACGTATAACGTATAACGTATAACGTATAACGTATAACGTATAACGTATAACGTATATCGTATAGCGTATAGCGTATAACGTATAACGTATAACGAATAACGTATAACGTATAACGAATAACGTATAACGTATAACGTATAGCGTATAACGTATAGCGTATAACGTATAAGGTGTAACGTATAACGTCTAACGTATAACGTATAGCGTATAACGATAACGTATAACTTATAACGTCTAACGTATAACGTATTACGTATAACGTATATCGTATAACGTATATCGTATAACGTATAACGTATAACGAATAACGTATAACGTATAACGTATAGCGTATAACGTATAGCGTATAGCGTATAACGTATAGCGTATAACGTATAACGTATAACGTATAACGTATAACGTATAACGTATAACGTATAACGTATAACGTATAACGTATAACGTATAACGTATAACGTATAACGTATAACGTATAACGTATAACGTATAACGTATAACGTATAACGTATAACGTATAACGTATAACGTATAACGTATAACGTATAACGTATAACGTATAACGTATAACGTATAACGTATAACGTATAACGTATAACGTATAACGTATAACGTATAACGTATAACGTATAACGTATAACGTATAACGTATAACGTATAACGTATAACGTATAACGTATAACGTATAACGTATAACGTATAGCGTATAACGTATAACGTATAACGTATAACGTATAACGTATAGCGTATAACGTATGACGTATAACGTATAACGTATAACGTATAACGGATAACGAATAACGCATAACGAATATCGTTTAAGTTGTAACGTATAACGTATAATGTGTAACGTATAACGCATAACGTATAACGAATAACGTATAACGTATAAGGTGTAACGTATAACGTATAACGTATAACGTATAACGTATAACGTATAACGTATAACGTATAACGTATAACGTATAACGTATAACGTATAACGTATAACGTATAACGTATAACGTATAACGTATAACGTATAACGTATAGCGTATAACGTATAACGTATAACGTATAACGTATAACGTATAACGTATAACGTATAACGTATAACGTATAACGTATAACGTATAACGTATAACGTATAACGTATAACGTATAACGTATAACGTATAACGTATAACGTATAACGTATAACGTATAACGTATAACGTATAACGTATAACGTATAGCGTATAACGTATAACGTATAGCGTATAACGTATAACGTATAGCGTATAACGTATGACGTATAACGTATAACGTATAACGTATAACGGATAACGAATAACGCATAACGAATATCGTTTAAGGTGTAACATATAACGTATAATGTGTAACGTATAACGCATAACGTATAACGAATAACGTATAACGTATAAGGTGTAACGTATAACGTATAACGTATAACGTATAACATATAAGATGTAACGTATAACGTATAACGTATAACGTATAACGTATAACGTATAACGTATAACGTATAACGTATAACGTATAACGTATAACGTATAACGTATAACGTATAACGTATAACGTATAACGTATAACGTATAACGTATAACGTATAACGTATAACGTATAACGTATAACGTATAACGTATAACGTATAACGTATAACGTATAACGTATAACGTATAACGTATAACGTATAACGTATAACGTATAACGTATAACGTATAGCGTATAACGTATATCGTATAACGTATAACTTATAACGTATACCGTATAACGTATAACGTATAACGTATAACGTATAGCGTATAGCGTATAACGTATAACGTATAATGTATAGCGTATAACGTATAACGTAAAACGTATTTCGTATAACGTATAACATATAACGTATAACGTATAACGTATAACGTGTAACGGTAAACGAATAACGCATAACTAATATCGTTTAAGGTGAAACATATAACGTATAAGGTGTAACGCATAACGTATAACGAATAACGTATAACGTATAAGGTGTAACGTATAACGTATAACGTATAACGTATAACATATAAGGTGTAACGTATAACGTATAACGTATAACGTATAACGTATAACGTATAACGTATAACGTATAACGTATAACGTATAACGTATAACGTATAACGTATAACGTATAACGTATAACGTATAACGTATAACGTATAACGTATAACGTATAACGTATAACGTATAACGTATAACGTATAACGTATAACGTATAACGTATTACGTATAACGTATAACGTATAGCGTATAACGATAACGTATAACTTATAACGTCTAACGTATAACGTATTACGTATAACGTATATCGTATAACGTATATCGTATAACGTATAACGTATAACGAATAACGTATAACGTATAACGTATAGCGTATAACGTATAGCGTATAGCGTATAACGTATAGCGTATAACGTATAACGTATAACGTATAACGTATAACGTATAACGTATAACGTATAACGTATAACGTATAACGTATAACGTATAACGTATAACGTATAACGTATAACGTATAACGTATAACGTATAACGTATAACGTATAACGTATAACGTATAACGTATATCGTATAGCGTATAGCGTATAACGTATAACGTATAACGAATAACGTATAACGTATAACGAATAACGTATAACGTATAACGTATAGCGTATAACGTATAGCGTATAACGTATAAGGTGTAACGTATAACGTCTAACGTATAACGTATAGCGTATAACGATAACGTATAACTTATAACGTCCAACGTATAACGTATTACGTATAACGTATATCGTATAACGTATATCGTATAACGTATAACGTATAACGAATAACGTATAACGTATAACGTATAACGTATAACGTATAACGTATAACGTATAACGTATAACGTATAACGTATAACGTATAACGTATAACGTATAACGTATATCGTATAGCGTATAGCGTATAACGTATAACGTATAACGAATAACGTATAACGTATAACGAATAACGTATAACGTATAACGTATAGCGTATAACGTATAGCGTATAACGTATAAGGTGTAACGTATAACGTCTAACGTATAACGTATAGCGTATAACGATAACGTATAACTTATAACGTCTAACGTATAACGTATTACGTATAACGTATATCGTATAACGTATATCGTATAACGTATAACGTATAACGAATAACGTATAACGTATAACGTATAGCGTATAACGTATAGCGTATAGCGTATAACGTATAGCGTATAACGTATAACGTATAACGTATAACGTATAACGTATAACGTATAACGTATAACGTATAACGTATAACGTATAACGTATAACGTATAACGTATAACGTATAACGTATAACGTATAACGTATAACGTATAACGTATAACGTATAACGTATAACGTATAACGTATAACGTATAACGTATAACGTATAACGTATAACGTATAACGTATAACGTATAACGTATAACGTATAACGTATAACGTATAACGTATAACGTATAACGTATAACGTATAACGTATAACGTATAACGTATAACGTATAACGTATAACGTATAGCGTATAACGTATAACGTATAACGTATAACGTATAACGTATAACGTATAGCGTATAACGTATGACGTATAACGTATAACGTATAACGTATAACGGATAACGAATAACGCATAACGAATATCGTTTAAGTTGTAACGTATAACGTATAATGTGTAACGTATAACGCATAACGTATAACGAATAACGTATAACGTATAAGGTGTAACGTATAACGTATAACGTATAACGTATAACGTATAACGTATAACGTATAACGTATAACGTATAACGTATTACGTATAACGTATAACGTATAGCGTATAACGATAACGTATAACTTATAACGTCTAACGTATAACGTATTACGTATAACGTATATCGTATAACGTATATCGTATAACGTATAACGTATAACGAATAACGTATAACGTATAACGTATAGCGTATAACGTATAGCGTATAGCGTATAACGTATAGCGTATAACGTATAACGTATAACGTATAACGTATAACGTATAACGTATAACGTATAACGTATAACGTATAACGTATAACGTATAACGTATAACGTATAACGTATAACGTATAACGTATAACGTATAACGTATATCGTATAGCGTATAGCGTATAACGTATAACGTATAACGAATAACGTATAACGTATAACGAATAACGTATAACGTATAACGTATAGCGTATAACGTATAGCGTATAACGTATAAGGTGTAACGTATAACGTCTAACGTATAACGTATAGCGTATAACGATAACGTATAACTTATAACGTCCAACGTATAACGTATTACGTATAACGTATATCGTATAACGTATATCGTATAACGTATAACGTATAACGAATAACGTATAACGTATAACGTATAACGTATAACGTATAACGTATAACGTATAACGTATAACGTATAACGTATAACGTATATCGTATAGCGTATAGCGTATAACGTATAACGTATAACGAATAACGTATAACGTATAACGAATAACGTATAACGTATAACGTATAGCGTATAACGTATAGCGTATAACGTATAAGGTGTAACGTATAACGTCTAACGTATAACGTATAGCGTATAACGATAACGTATAACTTATAACGTCTAACGTATAACGTATTACGTATAACGTATATCGTATAACGTATATCGTATAACGTATAACGTATAACGAATAACGTATAACGTATAACGTATAGCGTATAACGTATAGCGTATAGCGTATAACGTATAGCGTATAACGTATAACGTATAACGTATAACGTATAACGTATAACGTATAACGTATAACGTATAACGTATAACGTATAACGTATAACGTATAACGTATAACGTATAACGTATAACGTATAACGTATAACGTATAACGTATAACGTATAACGTATAACGTATAACGTATAACGTATAACGTATAACGTATAACGTATAACGTATAACGTATAACGTATAACGTATAACGTATAACGTATAACGTATAACGTATAACGTATAACGTATAACGTATAACGTATAACGTATAACGTATAACGTATAACGTATAACGTATAACGTATAACGTATAACGTATAACGTATAGCGTATAACGTATAACGTATAACGTATAACGTATAACGTATAGCGTATAACGTATGACGTATAACGTATAACGTATAACGTATAACGGATAACGAATAACGCATAACGAATATCGTTTAAGTTGTAACGTATAACGTATAATGTGTAACGTATAACGCATAACGTATAACGAATAACGTATAACGTATAAGGTGTAACGTATAACGTATAACGTATAACGTATAACGTATAACGTATAACGTATAACGTATAACGTATAACGTATAACGTATAACGTATAACGTATAACGTATAACGTATAACGTATAACGTATAACGTATAGCGTATAACGTATAACGTATAACGTATAACGTATAACGTATAACGTATAACGTATAACGTATAACGTATAACGTATAACGTATAACGTATAACGTATAACGTATAACGTATAACGTATAACGTATAACGTATAACGTATAACGTATAACGTATAACGTATAACGTATAACGTATAGCGTATAACGTATAACGTATAGCGTATAACGTATAACGTATAGCGTATAACGTATGACGTATAACGTATAACGTATAACGTATAACGGATAACGAATAACGCATAACGAATATCGTTTAAGGTGTAACATATAACGTATAATGTGTAACGTATAACGCATAACGTATAACGAATAACGTATAACGTATAAGGTGTAACGTATAACGTATAACGTATAACGTATAACATATAAGATGTAACGTATAACGTATAACGTATAACGTATAACGTATAACGTATAACGTATAACGTATAACGTATAACGTATAACGTATAACGTATAACGTATAACGTATAACGTATAACGTATAACGTATAACGTATAACGTATAACGTATAACGTATAACGTATAACGTATAACGTATAACGTATAACGTATAACGTATAACGTATAACGTATAACGTATAACGTATAGCGTATAACGTATATCGTATAACGTATAACTTATAACGTATACCGTATAACGTATAACGTATAACGTATAACGTATAACGTATAACGTATAACGTATAACGTATAGCGTATAGCGTATAACGTATAACGTATAATGTATAGCGTATAACGTATAACGTAAAACGTATTTCGTATAACGTATAACATATAACGTATAACGTATAACGTATAACGTGTAACGGTAAACGAATAACGCATAACTAATATCGTTTAAGGTGAAACATATAACGTATAAGGTGTAACGCATAACGTATAACGAATAACGTATAACGTATAAGGTGTAACGTATAACGTATAACGTATAACGTATAACATATAAGGTGTAACGTATAACGTATAACGTATAACGTATAACGTATAACGTATAACGTATAACGTATAACGTATAACGTATAACGTATAACGTATAACGTATAACGTATAACGTATAACGTATAACGTATAACGTATAACGTATAACGTATAACGTATAACGTATAACGTATAACGTATAACGTATAACGTATAACGTATAACGTATAACGTATAACGTATAACGTATAACGTATAACGTATAACGTATAACGTATAACGTATTACGTATAACGTATAACGTATAGCGTATAACGATAACGTATAACTTATAACGTCTAACGTATAACGTATTACGTATAACGTATATCGTATAACGTATATCGTATAACGTATAACGTATAACGAATAACGTATAACGTATAACGTATAGCGTATAACGTATAGCGTATAGCGTATAACGTATAGCGTATAACGTATAACGTATAACGTATAACGTATAACGTATAACGTATAACGTATAACGTATAACGTATAACGTATAACGTATAACGTATAACGTATAACGTATAACGTATAACGTATAACGTATAACGTATAACGTATAACGTATAACGTATAACGTATAACGTATAACGTATAACGTATAACGTATAACGTATAACGTATAACGTATAACGTATAACGTATAACGTATAACGTATAACGTATAACGTATAACGTATAACGTATAACGTATAACGTATAACGTATAACGTATAACGTATAACGTATAGCGTATAACGTATAACGTATAACGTATAACGTATAACGTATAGCGTATAACGTATGACGTATAACGTATAACGTATAACGTATAACGGATAACGAATAACGCATAACGAATATCGTTTAAGTTGTAACGTATAACGTATAATGTGTAACGTATAACGCATAACGTATAACGAATAACGTATAACGTATAAGGTGTAACGTATAACGTATAACGTATAACGTATAACGTATAACGTATAACGTATAACGTATAACGTATAACGTATAACGTATAACGTATAACGTATAGCGTATAACGTATAACGTATAACGTATAACGTATAACGTATAACGTATAACGTATAACGTATAACGTATAACGTATAACGTATAACGTATAACGTATAACGTATAACGTATAACGTATAACGTATAACGTATAACGTATAACGTATAACGTATAACGTATAACGTATAACGTATAACGTATAACGTATAACGTATAACGTATAACGTATAAAGTATAGCGTATAACGTATAACGTATAACGTATAACGTATAACGTATAACGTATAGCGTATAACGTATGACGTATAACGTATAACGTATAACGTATAACGGATAACGAATAACGCATAACGAATATCGTTTAAGGTGTAACATATAACGTATAATGTGTAACGTATAACGCATAACGTATAACGAATAACGTATAACGTATAAGGTGTAACGTATAACGTATAACGTATAACGTATAACATATAAGATGTAACGTATAACGTATAACGTATAACGTATAACGTATAACGTATAACGTATAACGTATAACGTATAACGTATAACGTATAACGTATAACGTATAACGTATAACGTATAACGTATAACGTATAACGTATAACGTATAACGTATAACGTATAACGTATAACGTATAACGTATAACGTATAACGTATAACGTATAACGTATAACGTATAACGTATAACGTATAACGTATAACGTATAACGTATAACGTATAACGTATAACGTATAACGTATAACGTATAACGTATAACGTATAACGTATAACGTATAACGTATAACGTATAACGTATAACGTATAACGTATAACGTATAACGTATAACGTATAACGTATAACGTATAACGTATAACGTATAACGTATAACGTATAACGTATAACGTATAACGTATAACGTATAACGTATAACGTATAACGTATAACGTATAACGTATAACGTATAACGTATAACGTATAACGTATAACGTATAACGTATAACGTATAACGTATAACGTATAACGTATAACGTATAACGTATAACGTATAACGTATAACGTATAACGTATAACGTATAACGTATAACGTATAACGTATAACGTATAACGTATAACGTATAACGTATAACGTATAACGTATAACGTATAACGTATAACGTATAACGTATAACGTATAACGTATAACGTATAACGTATAACGTATAACGTATAACGTATAACGTATAACGTATAACGTATAACGTATAACGTATAACGTATAACGTATAACGTATAACGTATAACGTATAACGTATAACGTATAACGTATAACGTATAACGTATAACGTATAACGTATAACGTATAACGTATAACGTATAACGTATAACGTATAACGTATAACGTATAACGTATAACGTATAACGTATAACGTATAACGTATAACGTATAACGTATAACGTATAACGTATAACGTATAACGTATAACGTATAACGTATAACGTATAACGTATAACGTATAACGTATAACGTATAACGTATAACGTATAACGTATAACGTATAACGTATAACGTATAACGTATAACGTATAACGTATAACGTATAACGTATAACGTATAACGTATAACGTATAACGTATAACGTATAACGTATAACGTATAACGTATAACGTATAACGTATAACGTATAACGTATAACGTATAACGTATAACGTATAACGTATAACGTATAACGTATAACGTATAACGTATAACGTATAACGTATAACGTATAACGTATAACGTATAACGTATAACGTATAACGTATAACGTATAACGTATAACGTATAACGTATAACGTATAACGTATAACGTATAACGTATAACGTATAACGTATAACGTATAACGTATAACGTATAACGTATAACGTATAACGTATAACGTATAACGTATAACGTATAACGTATAACGTATAACGTATAACGTATAACGTATAACGTATAACGTATAACGTATAACGTATAACGTATAACGTATAACGTATAACGTATAACGTATAACGTATAACGTATAACGTATAACGTATAACGTATAACGTATAGCGTATAACGTATAACGTATAGCGTATAACGTATATCGTATAACGGATAACTTATAACGTATAACGTATAACGTATAGCGTATAACGTATATCGTATAACGTATAACTTATAACGTATAACGTATAACGTATAACGTATAACGTATAACGTATAACGTATAACGTATAACGTATAACGTATAACGTATAACGTATAACGTATAACGTATAACGTATAACGTATAACGTATAACGTATAACGTATAACGTATAACGTATAACGTATAACGTATAACGTATAACGTATAACGTATAACGTATAACGTATAACGTATAACGTATAACGTATAACGTATAACGTATAACGTATAACGTATAACGTATAACGTATAACGTATAACGTATAACGTATAACGTATAACGTATTACGTATAACGTATAACGTATAGCGTATAACGTATAACGTATAACGTATAACGTATAACGTATAACGTATAACGTATAACGTATAACGTATAACGTATAACGTATAACGTATAGCGTATAACGTATAGCGTATAACGTATAACGTATAACGTATAACGTATAACGTATAACGTATAACGTATAACGTATAACGTATAGCGTATAACGTATATCGTATAACGTATAACTTATAACGTATAACGTATAACGTATAACGTATAACGTATAACGTATAACGAATAACGTATAACGTATAACGTATAGCGTATAACGTATAGCGTATAACGTATAACGTATAACGTATAACGTATAACGTATAACGTATAACGTATAACGTATAACGTATAACGTATAACGTATAACGTATAACGTATAACGTATAACGTATAACGTATAACGTATAACGTATAACGTATAACGTATTACGTATACCGTATAACGTATAGCGTATAACGTATAACGTATAACGTATAACGTATAACGTATAACGTATAACGTATAACGTATAACGTATAACGTATAACGTATAACGTATAACGTATAACGTATAACGTATAACGTATAACGTATAACGTATAACGTATAACGTATAACGTATAACGTATAACGTATAACGTATAACGTATAACGTATAACGTATAACGTATAACGTATAACGTATAACGTATAACGTATAACGTATAACGTATAACGTATAACGTATAACGTATAACGTATAACGTATAACGTATAACGTATAACGTATAACGTATAACGTATAACGTATAACGTATAACGTATAACGTATAACGTATAACGTATAACGTATAACGTATAACGTATAACGTATAACGTATAACGTATAACGTATAACGTATAACGTATAACGTATAACGTATAACGTATAACGTATAACGTATAACGTATAACGTATAACGTATAACGTATAACGTATAACGTATAACGTATAACGTATAACGTATAACGTATAACGTATAACGTATAACGTATAACGTATAACGTATAACGTATAGCGTATAGCGTATAACGTATAACGTATAACGTATAACGTATAACGTATAACGTATAGCGTATAGCGTATGACGTATAACGTATAACGTATAACGTATAACGTATAACGTATAACGTATAACGTATAACGTATAACGTATAACGTATAACGTATAACGTATAACGTATAACGTATAACGTATAACGTATAACGTATAACGTATAACGTATAACGTAAAACGTATAACGTATAACGTATAACGTATAACGTATAACGTATAACGTATAACGTATAACGTATAACGTATTACGTATAACGTATAACGTATAGCGTATAACGTATAACGTATAACGTATAACGTATAACGTATAGCGTATAGCGTATAATGTATAGCGTATGAGGTATAACGTATAACGTATAACGTATAACGGATAACGAATAACGCATAACGAATATCGTTTAAGGTGTGACATATAACGTATAAGGTGTAACGTATAACGCATAACGTATAACGTATAACGTATAACGTATAACGTATAACGTATAACGTATAACGTATAACGTATAACGTATAACGTATAACGTATAACGTATAACGTATAACGTATAACGTATAACGTATAACGTATAACGTAAAACGTATAACGTATAACGTATAACGTATTACGTATAACGTATAACGTATAGCGTATAACGTATAACGTATAACGTATAACGTATAACGTATATCGTATAACGTATAACTTATAACGTATAACGTATAACGTATAACGTATAACGTATAACGTATAACGTATAACGTATAACGTATAACGTATAACGTATAACGTATAACGTATAACGTATAACGTATAACGTATAACGTATAGCGTATAGCGTATAACGTATAGCGTATGAGGTATAACGTATAACGTATAACGTATAACGGATAACGAATAACGCATAACGAATATCGTTTAAGGTGTGACATATAACGTATAAGGTGTAACGTATAACGCATAACGTATAACGTATAACGTATAACGTATAACGTATAACGTATAACGTATAACGTATAACGTATAACGTATAACGTATAACGTATAACGTATAACGTATAACGTATAACGTATAACGTATAACGTATAACGTATAACGTATAACGTATAACGTATAACGTATAACGTATAACGTATAACGTATAACGTATAACGTATAACGTATAACGTATAACGTATAACGTATAACGTATAACGTATAACGTATAACGTATAACGTATAACGTATAACGTATAACGTATAACGTATAACGTATAACGTATAACGTATAACGAATAACGTATAACGTATAACGTATAACGTATAACGTATTACGTATAACGTATAACGTATAGCGTATAACGTATAACGTATAACGTATAACGTATAACGTATAACGTATAACGTATAACGTATAACGTATAACGTATAACGTATAACGTATAACGTATAGCGTATAACGTATATCGTATAACGTATAACTTATAACGTATAACGTATAACGTATAACGTATAACGTATAACGTATAACGTATAACGAATAACGTATAACGTATAACGTATAGCGTATAACGTATAGCGTATAACGTATAACGTATAACGTATAACGTATAACGTATAACGTATAACGTATAACGTAAAACGTATAACGTATAACGTATAACGTATAACGTATAACGTATAACGTATAACGTATAACGTATAACGTATAACGTATAACGTATAACGTATAACGTATTACGTATAACGGATAACGAATAACGCATAACGAATATCGTTTAAGGTGTGACATATAACGTATAAGGTGTAACGTATAACGCATAACGTATAACGAATAACGTATAACGTATAGCGTATAACGTATAACGTATAACGTATAACGTATAACGTATAACGTATAACGTATAACGTATAACGTATAACGTATAACGTATAGCGTATAACGTATATCGTATAACGTATAACTTATAACGTATAACGTATAACGTATAACGTATAACGTATAACGTATAACGTATAACGTATAACGTATAACGTATTACGTATAACGTATATCGTATAACGTATAACGTATAACGTATAACGTATAACGTATAACGTCTAACGTCTAACGTATAACGTATTACGTATAACGTATAACGTATAACGTATAACGTTTAACGTATAACGTATAACGTATAACGTATAACGTATAACGTATAACGTA
This sequence comes from Lasioglossum calceatum, assembly GCA_963966675.1. Lineage (NCBI taxonomy): Eukaryota > Metazoa > Arthropoda > Insecta > Hymenoptera > Halictidae > Lasioglossum > Lasioglossum calceatum. Next base: position 34,057 of record CAXAAD010000032.1, read on the forward strand.
TAACGTATAACGTATAACGTATAACGTATAACGTATAACGTATAACGTATAACGTATAACGTATAACGTATAACGTATAACGTATAACGTATAACGTATAACGTATAACGTATAACGTATAACGTATAACGTATAACGTATAACGTATAACGTATAACGTATAACGTATAACGTATAACGTATAACGTATAACGTATAACGTATAACGTATAACGTATAACGTATAACGTATAACGTATAACGTATAACGTATAGCGTATAACGTATAACGTATAGCGTATAACGTATAACGTATAACGTATAACGTATAACGTATAACGTATAACGTATAACGTATAACGTATAACGTATAGCGTATAACGTATATCGTATAACGTATAACTTATAACGTATAACGTATAACGTATAACGTATAACGTATAACGTATAACGAATAACGTATAACGTATAACGTATAGCGTATAACGTATAGCGTATAACGTATAACGTATAACGTATAACGTATAACGTATAACGTATAACGTATAACGTATAACGTATAACGTATAACGTATAACGTATAACGTATAACGTATAACGTATAACGTATAACGTATAACGTATAACGTATAACGTATAACGTATAACGTATAACGTATTACGTATAACGTATAACGTATAGCGTATAACGTATAACGTATAACGTATAACGTATAACGTATAGCGTATAGCGTATAACGTATAGCGTATGAGGTATAACGTATAACGTATAACGTATAACGGATAACGAATAACGCATAACGAATATCGTTTAAGGTGTGACATATAACGTATAAGGTGTAACGTATACCGCATAACGTATAACGAATAACGTATAACGTATAGCGTATAACGTATAACGTATAACGTATAACGTATAACGTATAACGTATAACGTATAACGTATAACGTATAACGTATAACGTATAACGTATAACGTATAACGTATAACGTATAGCGTATAACGTATATCGTATAACGTATAACTTATAACGTATAACGTATAACGTATAACGTATAACGTATAACGTATAACGTATAACGTATAACGTATAACGTATAACGTATAACGTATAACGTATAACGTATAACGTATAACGTATAACGTATAGCGTATAACGTATATCGTATAACGTATAACTTATAACGTATAGCGTATAACGTATAACGTATAACGTATAACGTATAACGTATAACGTATAGCGTATAACGTATATCGTATAACGTATAACTTATAACGTATAGCGTATAACGTATAACGTATAACGTATAACGTATAACGTATAACGTATAACGTATAACGTATAACGTATAACGTATAACGTATAACGTATAACGTATAGCGTATAACGTATATCGTATAACGTATAACTTATAACGTATAACGTATAACGTATAACGTATAACGTATAACGTATAACGTATAACGTATAACGTATAACGTATTACGTATAACGTATAGCGTATAACGTATATCGTATAACGTATAACTTATAACGTATAACGTATAACGTATAACGTATAACGTATAACGTATAACGAATAACGTATAACGTATAACGTATAGCGTATAACGTATGAGGGTATAACGTATAACGTATAACGTATAACGTATAACGTATAACGTATAACGTATAACGTATAACGTATAACGTATAACGTATAACGTATAACGTATAACGTATAACGTATAACGTATAACGTATAACGTATAACGTATAACGTATAACGTATAACGTATAACGTATAACGTATAACGTATAACGTATTACGTATAACGTATAACGTATAGCGTATAACGTATAACGTATAACGTATAACGTATAACGTATAGCGTATAGCGTATAACGTATAGCGTATGAGGTATAACGTATAACGTATAACGTATAACGGATAACGAATAACGCATAACGAATATCGTTTAAGGTGTGACATATAACGTATAAGGTGTAACGTATAACGCATAACGTATAACGAATAACGTATAACGTATAGCGTATAACGTATAACGTATAACGTATAACGTATAACGTATAACGTATAACGTATAACGTATAACGTATAACGTATAACGTATAACGTATAACGTATAACGTATAACGTATAACGTATAACGTATAACGTATAGCGTATAACGTATATCGTATAACGTATAACTTATAACGTATAACGTATAACGTATAACGTATAACGTATAACGTATAACGTATAACGAATAACGTATAACGTATAACGTATAACGTATAACGTATAACGTATATCGTATAACGTATAACGTATAGCGTATAACGTATATCGTATAACGTATAACTTATAACGTATAACGTATAACGTATAACGTATAACGTATAACGTATAACGTATAACGTATAACGTATAACGTATAACGTATAACGTATAACGTATAACGTATAACGTATAACGTATTACGTATAACGTATAACGTATAGCGTATAACGTATAACGTATAACGTATAACGTATAACGTATAGCGTATAGCGTATAACGTATAGCGTATGAGGTATAACGTATAACGTATAACGTATAACGGATAACGAATAACGCATAACGAATATCGTTTAAGGTGTGACATATAACGTATAAGGTGTAACGTATAACGCATAACGTATAACGAATAACGTATAACGTATAGCGTATAACGTATAACGTATAACGTATAACGTATAACGTATAACGTATAACGTATAACGTATAACGTATAACGTATAACGTATAACGTATAACGTATAACGTATAACGTATAGCGTATAACGTATATCGTATAACGTATAACTTATAACGTATAACGTATAACGTATAACGTATAACGTATAACGTATAACGAATAACGTATAACGTATAACGCATAGCGTATAACGTATAGCGTATAACGTATAACGTATAACGTATAACGTATAACGTATAACGTATAACGTATAACGTATAACGTATAACGTATAACGTATAACGTATAGCGTATAACGTATATCGTATAACGTATAACTTATAACGTATAGCGTATAACGTATAACGTATAACGTATAACGTATAACGTATAACGTATAACGTATAACGTATAACGTATAACGTATAACGTATAACGTATAACGTATAACGTATAGCGTATAACGTATATCGTATAACGTATAACTTATAACGTATAACGTATAACGTATAACGTATAACGTATAACGTATAACGTATAACGTATAACGTATTACGTATAACGTATATCGTATAACGTATAACGTATAACGTATAACGTATAACGTATAACGTCTAACGTCTAACGTATAACGTATTACGTATAACGTATAACGTATAACGTATAACGTATAACGTATAACGTATAACGTATAACGTATAACGTAAAACGTATAACGTATAACGTATAGCGTATAACGTATATCGTATAACGTATAACTTACAACGTATAACGTATAACGTATAACGTATAACGTATAACGTATAACGTATAACGTATAACGTATAACGTATAACGAATAACGTATAACGTATAACGTATAACGTATAACGTATAACGTATAACGTATAACGTATAACGTATAGCGTATAACGTATATCGTATAACGTATAACTTATAACGTATAACGTATAACGTATAACGTATAACGTATAACGTATAACGTATAACGTATAGCGTATAACGTATATCGTATAACGTATAACTTATAACGTATAGCGTATAACGTATAACGTATAACGTATAACGTATAACGTATAACGTATAACGTATAACGTATAACGTATAACGTATAACGTATAACGTATAACGTATAACGTATAGCGTATAACGTATATCGTATAACGTATAACTTATAACGTATAACGTATAACGTATAACGTATAACGTATAACGTATAACGTATAACGTATAACGTATAACGTATAACGTATAACGTATAACGTATAACGTATAACGTATAACGTATAACGTATAACGTATAACGTATAGCGTATAACGTATATCGTATAACATATAACTTATAACGTATAGCGTATAACGTATAACGTATAACGTATAACGTATAACGTATAACGTATAACGTATAACGTATAACGTATAACGTATAACGTATAACGAATAACGTATAACGTATAACGTATAACGTATAACGTATTACGTATAACGTATAACGTATAGCGTATAACGTATAACGTATAACGTATAACGTATAACGTATAACGTATAACGTATAACGTATAACGTATAACGTATAACGTATAGCGTATAACGTATATCGTATAACGTATAACTTATAACGTATAACGTATAACGTATAACGTATAACGTATAACGTATAACGTATAACGAATAACGTATAACGTATAACGTATAGCGTATAACGTATAGCGTATAACGTATAACGTATAACGTATAACGTATAACGTATAACGTATAACGTATAACGTAAAACGTATAACGTATAACGTATAACGTATAACGTATAACGTATAACGTATAACGTATAACGTATAACGTATAACGTATAACGTATTACGTATAACGTATAACGTATAGCGTATAACGTATAACGTATAACGTATAACGTATAACGGATAACGAATAACGCATAACGAATATCGTTTAAGGTGTGACATATAACGTATAAGGTGTAACGTATAACGCATAACGTATAACGAATAACGTATAACGTATAGCGTATAACGTATAACGTATAACGTATAACGTATAACGTATAACGTATAACGTATAACGTATAACGTATAACGTATAACGTATAGCGTATAACGTATATCGTATAACGTATAACTTATAACGTATAACGTATAACGTATAACGTATAACGTATAACGTATAACGTATAACGTATAACGTATAACGTATTACGTATAACGTATATCGTATAACGTATAACGTATAACGTATAACGTATAACGTATAACGTCTAACGTCTAACGTATAACGTATTACGTATAACGTATAACGTATAACGTATAACGTATAACGTATAACGTATAACGTATAACGTATAACGTATAACGTATAACGTATAACGTATAACGTATAACGTATAACGTATAACGTATAACGTATAACGTATAACGTATAACGTATAACGTATAACGTATAACGTATAACGTATAACGTATAACGTATAACGTATAACGTATAACGTATAACGTATAACGTATAACGTATAACGTATAACGTATAACGTATAACGTATAACGTATAACGTATAACGTATAACGTATAACGTATAACGTATAACGTATAACGTATTACGTATAACGTATAACGTATAGCGTATAACGTATAACGTATAACGTATAACGTATAACGTATAACGTATAACGTATAACGTATAACGTATAACGTATAACGTATAACGTATAACGTATAGCGTATAACGTATATCGTATAACGTATAACTTATAACGTATAACGTATAACGTATAACGTATAACGTATAACGTATAACGAATAACGTATAACGTATAACGTATAGCGTATAACGTATAGCGTATAACGTATAACGTATAACGCATAACGTATAACGTATAACGTATAACGTATAACGTATAACGTATAACGTATAACGTATAACGTATAACGTATAACGTATAACGTATAACGTATAACGTATAACGTATAACGTATAACGTATAACGTATAACGTATAACGTATAACGTATAACGTATAACGTATTACGTATAACGTATAACGTATAGCGTATAACGTATAACGTATAACGTATAACGTATAACGTATAGCGTATAGCGTATAACGTATAGCGTATGAGGTATAACGTATAACGTATAACGTATAACGTATAACGGATAACGAATAACGCATAACGAATATCGTTTAAGGTGTGACATATAACGTATAAGGTGTAACGTATAACGCATAACGTATAACGAATAACGTATAACGTATAGCGTATAACGTATAACGTATAACGTATAACGTATAACGTATAACGTATAACGTATAACGTATAACGTATAACGTATAACGTATAACGTATAACGTATAACGTATAACGTATAGCGTATAACGTATATCGTATAACGTATAACTTATAACGTATAACGTATAACGTATAACGTATAACGTATAACGTATAACGTATAACGAATAACGTATAACGTATAACGTATAGCGTATAACGTATAGCGTATAACGTATAACGTATAACGTATAACGTATAACGTATAACGTATAACGTATAACGTATAACGTATAACGTATAACGTATAACGTATAGCGTATAACGTATATCGTATAACGTATAACTTATAACGTATAGCGTATAACGTATAACGTATAACGTATAACGTATAACGTATAACGTATAACGTATAACGTATAACGTATAACGTATAACGTATAACGTATAACGTATAGCGTATAACGTATATCGTATAACGTATAACTTATAACGTATAACGTATAACGTATAACGTATAACGTATAACGTATAACGTATAACGTATAACGTATAACGTATTACGTATAACGTATAGCGTATAACGTATATCGTATAACGTATAACTTATAACGTATAACGTATAACGTATAACGTATAACGTATAACGTATAACGAATAACGTATAACGTATAACGTATAGCGTATAACGTATAGCGTATAACGTATAACGTATAACGTATAACGTATAACGTATAACGTATAACGTATAACGTATAACGTATAACGTATAACGTATAACGTATAACGTATAACGTATAACGTATAACGTATAACGTATAACGTATAACGTATAACGTATAACGTATAACGTATAACGTATAACGTATAACGTATAACGTATTACGTATAACGTATAACGTATAGCGTATAACGTATAACGTATAACGTATAACGTATAACGTATAGCGTATAGCGTATAACGTATAGCGTATGAGGTATAACGTATAACGTATAACGTATAACGGATAACGAATAACGCATAACGAATATCGTTTAAGGTGTGACATATAACGTATAAGGTGTAACGTATAACGCATAACGTATAACGAATAACGTATAACGTATAGCGTATAACGTATAACGTATAACGTATAACGTATAACGTATAACGTATAACGTATAACGTATAACGTATAACGTATAACGTATAACGTATAACGTATAACGTATAACGTATAACGTATAACGTATAACGTATAACGTATAGCGTATAACGTATATCGTATAACGTATAACTTATAACGTATAACGTATAACGTATAACGTATAACGTATAACGTATATCGTATAACGTATAACGAATAACGTATAACGTATAACGTATAACGTATAACGTATAACGTATAACGTATAACGTATAACGTATAGCGTATAACGTATATCGTATAACGTATAACTTATAACGTATAACGTATAACGTATAACGTATAACGTATAACGTATAACGTATAACGTATAACGTATAACGTATAACGTATAACGTATAACGTATAACGTATAACGTATAACGTATAACGTATTACGTATAACGTATAACGTATAGCGTATAACGTATAACGTATAACGTATAACGTATAACGTATAGCGTATAGCGTATAACGTATAGCGTATGAGGTATAACGTATAACGTATAACGTATAACGTATAACGTATAACGTATAGCGTATAACGTATAACGTATAGCGTATAACGTATATCGTATAACGTATAACGTATAACGTATAACGTATAACGTATAACGTATAACGTATAACGTATAACGTATAACGTATAACGTATAACGTATAACGTATAACGTATAACGTATAACGTATAACGTATAACGTATAACGTATTACGTATAACGTATAACGTATAGCGTATAACGTATAACGTATAACGTATAACGTATAACGTATAGCGTATAGCGTATAACGTATAGCGTATGAGGTATAACGTATAACGTATAACGTATAACGGATAACGAATAACGCATAACGAATATCGTTTAAGGTGTGACATATAACGTATAAGGTGTAACGTATAACGCATAACGTATAACGAATAACGTATAACGTATAGCGTATAACGTATAACGTATAACGTATAACGTATAACGTATAACGTATAACGTATAACGTATAACGTATAACGTATAACGTATAACGTATAACGTATAACGTATAACGTATAACGTATAACGTATAACGTATAACGTATAACGTATAACGTATAACGTATAACGTATAACGTATAACGTATAACGTATTACGTATAACGTATAACGTATAGCGTATAACGTATAACGTATAACGTATAACGTATAACGTATAACGTATAGCGTATAACGTATATCGTATAACGTATAACTTATAACGTATAACGTATAACGTATAACGTATAACGTATAACGTATAACGTATAACGAATAACGTATAACGTATAACGTATAACGTATAACGTATAACGTATAACGTATAACGTATAACGTATAACGTATAGCGTATAACGTATATCGTATAACGTATAACTTATAACGTATAACGTATAACGTATAACGTATAACGTATAACGTATAACGTATAACGTATAACGTATAACGTATAACGTATAACGTATAACGTATAACGTATTACGTATAACGTATAACGTATAGCGTATAACGTATATCGTATAACGTATAACTTATAACGTATAACGTATAACGTATAACGTATAACGTATAACGTATAACGTATAACGTATAACGAATAACGTATAACGTATAACGTATAACGTATAACGTATAACGTATAACGTATAACGTATAACGTATAGCGTATAACGTATATCGTATAACGTATAACTTATAACGTATAACGTATAACGTATAACGTATAACGTATAACGTATAACGTATAACGTATAACGTATAACGTATAACGTATAACGTATAACGTATAACGTATAACGTATAACGTATAACGTATAACGTATTACGTATAACGTATAACGTATAGCGTATAACGTATAACGTATAACGTATAACGTATAGCGTATAGCGTATAACGTATAGCGTATGAGGTATAACGTATAACGTATAACGTATAACGGATAACGAATAACGCATAACGAATATCGTTTAAGGTGTGACATATAACGTATAAGGTGTAACGTATAACGCATAACGTATAACGAATAACGTATAACGTATAGCGTATAACGTATAACGTATAACGTATAACGTATTACGTATAACGTATAACGTATAACGTATAACGTATAACGAATAACGTATAACGTATAACGTATAACGTATAACGTATAACGTATAACGTATAACGTATAACGTATAGCGTATAACGTATATCGTATAACGTATAACTTATAACGTATAACGTATAACGTATAACGTATAACGTATAACGTATAACGTATAACGTATAACGTATAACGTATAACGTATAACGTATAACGTATAACGTATAACGTATAACGTATAACGTATAACGTATAACGTATTACGTATAACGTATAACGTATTGCGTATAACGTATAACGTATAACGTATAACGTATAACGTATAGCGTATAGCGTATAACGTATAGCGTATGAGGTATAACGTATAACGTATAACGTATAACGTATAACGGATAACGAATAACGCATAACGAATATCGTTTAAGGTGTGACATATAACGTATAAGGTGTAACGTATAACGCATAACGTATAACGAATAACGTATAACGTATAGCGTATAACGTATAACGTATAACGTATAACGTATAACGTATAACGTATAACGTATAACGTATAACGTATAACGTATAACGTATAACGTATAACGTATAACGTATAACGTATAACGTATAGCGTATAACGTATATCGTATAACGTATAACTTATAACGTATAACGTATAACGTATAACGTATAACGTATAACGTATAACGAATAACGTATAACGTATAACGCATAGCGTATAACGTATAGCGTATAACGTATAACGTATAACGTATAACGTATAACGTATAACGTATAACGTATAACGTATAACGTATAACGTATAACGTATAACGTATAGCGTATAACGTATATCGTATAACATATAACTTATAACGTATAGCGTATAACGTATAACGTATAACGTATAACGTATAACGTATAACGTATAACGTATAACGTATAACGTATAACGTATAACGTATAACGTATAACGTATAGCGTATAACGTATATCGTATAACATATAACTTATAACGTATAGCGTATAACGTATAACGTATAACGTATAACGTATAACGTATAACGTATAACGTATAACGTATAACGTATAACGTATAACGTATAACGTATAGCGTATAACGTATAACGTATAACGTATAACGTATAACGTATAGCGTATAGCGTATAACGTATAGCGTATGAGGTATAACGTATAACGTATAACGTATAACGGATAACGAATAACGCATAACGAATATCGTTTAAGGTGTGACATATAACGTATAAGGTGTAACGTATAACGCATAACGTATAACGAATAACGTATAACGTATAGCGTATAACGTATAACGTATAACGTATAACGTATAACGTATAACGTATAACGTATAACGTATAACGTATAACGTATAACGTATAACGTATAACGTATAACGTATAACGTATAACGTATAACGTATAGCGTATAACGTATATCGTATAACGTATAACTTATAACGTATAACGTATAACGTATAACGTATAACGTATAACGTATAACGTATAACGAATAACGTATAACGTATAACGTATAACGTATAACGTATAACGTATAACGTATAACGTATAACGTATAGCGTATAACGTATATCGTATAACGTATAACTTATAACGTATAACGTATAACGTATAACGTATAACGTATAACGTATAACGTATAACGTATAACGTATAACGTATAACGTATAACGTATAACGTATAACGTATAACGTATTACGTATAACGTATAACGTATAGCGTATAACGTATAACGTATAACGTATAACGTATAACGTATAGCGTATAGCGTATAACGTATAGCGTATGAGGTATAACGTATAACGTATAACGTATAACGGATAACGAATAACGCATAACGAATATCGTTTAAGGTGTGACATATAACGTATAAGGTGTAACGTATAACGCATAACGTATAACGAATAACGTATAACGTATAGCGTATAACGTATAACGTATAACGTATAACGTATAACGTATAACGTATAACGTATAACGTATAACGTATAACGTATAACGTATAACGTATAACGTATAACGTATAACGTATAACGTATAACGTATAACGTATAACGTATAACGTATAACGTATAACGTATAACGTATAACGTATAACGTATAACGTATTACGTATAACGTATAACGTATAGCGTATAACGTATAACGTATAACGTATAACGTATAACGTATAGCGTATAGCGTATAACGTATAGCGTATGAGGTATAACGTATAACGTATAACGTATAACGGATAACGAATAACGCATAACGAATATCGTTTAAGGTGTGACATATAACGTATAAGGTGTAACGTATAACGCATAACGTATAACGAATAACGTATAACGTATAGCGTATAACGTATAACGTATAACGTATAACGTATAACGTATAACGTATAACGTATAACGTATAACGTATAACGTATAACGTATAACGTATAACGTATAACGTATAACGTATAACGTATAACGTATAACGTATAGCGTATAACGTATATCGTATAACGTATAACTTATAACGTATAACGTATAACGTATAACGTATAACGTATAACGTATAACGTATAACGAATAACGTATAACGTATAACGTATAACGTATAACGTATAACGTATAACGTATAACGTATAGCGTATAACGTATATCGTATAACGTATAACTTATAACGTATAACGTATAACGTATAACGTATAACGTATAACGTATAACGTATAACGTATAACGTATTACGTATAACGTATAACGTATAGCGTATAACGTATAACGTATAACGTATAACGTATAACGTATAGCGTATAGCGTATAACGTATAGCGTATGAGGTATAACGTATAACGTATAACGTATAACGGATAACGAATAACGCATAACGAATATCGTTTAAGGTGTGACATATAACGTATAAGGTGTAACGTATAACGCATAACGTATAACGAATAACGTATAACGTATAGCGTATAACGTATAACGTATAACGTATAACGTATTACGTATAACGTATAACGTATAACGTATAACGTATAACGAATAACGTATAACGTATAACGTATAACGTATAACGTATAACGTATAACGTATAACGTATAACGTATAGCGTATAACGTATATCGTATAACGTATAACTTATAACGTATAACGTATAACGTATAACGTATAACGTATAACGTATAACGTATAACGTATAACGTATAACGTATAACGTATAACGTATAACGTATAACGTATAACGTATAACGTATAACGTATAACGTATAACGTATTACGTATAACGTATAACGTATTGCGTATAACGTATAACGTATAACGTATAACGTATAACGTATAGCGTATAGCGTATAACGTATAGCGTATGAGGTATAACGTATAACGTATAACGTATAACGTATAACGGATAACGAATAACGCATAACGAATATCGTTTAAGGTGTGACATATAACGTATAAGGTGTAACGTATAACGCATAACGTATAACGAATAACGTATAACGTATAGCGTATAACGTATAACGTATAACGTATAACGTATAACGTATAACGTATAACGTATAACGTATAACGTATAACGTATAACGTATAACGTATAACGTATAACGTATAGCGTATAACGTATATCGTATAACGTATAACTTATAACGTATAACGTATAGCGTATAACGTATATCGTATAACATATAACTTATAACGTATAGCGTATAACGTATAACGTATAACGTATAACGTATAACGTATAACGTATAACGTATAACGTATAACGTATAACGTATAACGTATAACGTATAGCGTATAACGTATAACGTATAACGTATAACGTATAACGTATAGCGTATAGCGTATAACGTATAGCGTATGAGGTATAACGTATAACGTATAACGTATAACGGATAACGAATAACGCATAACGAATATCGTTTAAGGTGTGACATATAACGTATAAGGTGTAACGTATAACGCATAACGTATAACGAATAACGTATAACGTATAGCGTATAACGTATAACGTATAACGTATAACGTATAACGTATAACGTATAACGTATAACGTATAACGTATAACGTATAACGTATAACGTATAACGTATAACGTATAACGTATAACGTATAACGTATAGCGTATAACGTATATCGTATAACGTATAACTTATAACGTATAACGTATAACGTATAACGTATAACGTATAACGTATAACGTATAACGAATAACGTATAACGTATAACGTATAACGTATAACGTATAACGTATAACGTATAACGTATAACGTATAGCGTATAACGTATATCGTATAACGTATAACTTATAACGTATAACGTATAACGTATAACGTATAACGTATAACGTATAACGTATAACGTATAACGTATAACGTATAACGTATAACGTATAACGTATAACGTATAACGTATTACGTATAACGTATAACGTATAGCGTATAACGTATAACGTATAACGTATAACGTATAACGTATAGCGTATAGCGTATAACGTATAGCGTATGAGGTATAACGTATAACGTATAACGTATAACGGATAACGAATAACGCATAACGAATATCGTTTAAGGTGTGACATATAACGTATAAGGTGTAACGTATAACGCATAACGTATAACGAATAACGTATAACGTATAGCGTATAACGTATAACGTATAACGTATAACGTATAACGTATAACGTATAACGTATAACGTATAACGTATAACGTATAACGTATAACGTATAACGTATAACGTATAACGTATAACGTATAACGTATAACGTATAACGTATAACGTATAACGTATAACGTATAACGTATAACGTATAACGTATAACGTATTACGTATAACGTATAACGTATAGCGTATAACGTATAACGTATAACGTATAACGTATAACGTATAGCGTATAGCGTATAACGTATAGCGTATGAGGTATAACGTATAACGTATAACGTATAACGGATAACGAATAACGCATAACGAATATCGTTTAAGGTGTGACATATAACGTATAAGGTGTAACGTATAACGCATAACGTATAACGAATAACGTATAACGTATAGCGTATAACGTATAACGTATAACGTATAACGTATAACGTATAACGTATAACGTATAACGTATAACGTATAACGTATAACGTATAACGTATAACGTATAACGTATAACGTATAACGTATAACGTATAACGTATAGCGTATAACGTATATCGTATAACGTATAACTTATAACGTATAACGTATAACGTATAACGTATAACGTATAACGTATAACGTATAACGAATAACGTATAACGTATAACGTATAACGTATAACGTATAACGTATAACGTATAACGTATAGCGTATAACGTATATCGTATAACGTATAACTTATAACGTATAACGTATAACGTATAACGTATAACGTATAACGTATAACGTATAACGTATAACGTATTACGTATAACGTATAACGTATAGCGTATAACGTATAACGTATAACGTATAACGTATAACGTATAGCGTATAGCGTATAACGTATAGCGTATGAGGTATAACGTATAACGTATAACGTATAACGGATAACGAATAACGCATAACGAATATCGTTTAAGGTGTGACATATAACGTATAAGGTGTAACGTATAACGCATAACGTATAACGAATAACGTATAACGTATAGCGTATAACGTATAACGTATAACGTATAACGTATTACGTATAACGTATAACGTATAACGTATAACGTATAACGAATAACGTATAACGTATAACGTATAACGTATAACGTATAACGTATAACGTATAACGTATAACGTATAGCGTATAACGTATATCGTATAACGTATAACTTATAACGTATAACGTATAACGTATAACGTATAACGTATAACGTATAACGTATAACGTATAACGTATAACGTATAACGTATAACGTATAACGTATAACGTATAACGTATAACGTATAACGTATAACGTATAACGTATTACGTATAACGTATAACGTATTGCGTATAACGTATAACGTATAACGTATAACGTATAACGTATAGCGTATAGCGTATAACGTATAGCGTATGAGGTATAACGTACAACGTATAACGTATAACGTATAACGGATAACGAATAACGCATAACGAATATCGTTTAAGGTGTGACATATAACGTATAAGGTGTAACGTATAACGCATAACGTATAACGAATAACGTATAACGTATAGCGTATAACGTATAACGTATAACGTATAACGTATAACGTATAACGTATAACGTATAACGTATAACGTATAACGTATAACGAATAACGTATAACGTATAACGTATAACGTATAACGTATAACGTATAACGTATAACGTATAACGTATAGCGTATAACGTATATCGTATAACGTATAACTTATAACGTATAACGTATAACGTATAACGTATAACGTATAACGTATAACGTATAACGTATAACGTATAACGTATAACGTATAACGTATAACGTATAACGTATAACGTATAACGTATAACGTATAACGTATAACGTATTACGTATAACGTATAACGTATAGCGTATAACGTATAACGTATAACGTATAACGTATAACGTATAGCGTATAGCGTATAACGTATAGCGTATGAGGTATAACGTATAACGTATAACGTATAACGGATAACGAATAACGCATAACGAATATCGTTTAAGGTGTGACATATAACGTATAAGGTGTAACGTATAACGCATAACGTATAACGAATAACGTATAACGTATAGCGTATAACGTATAACGTATAACGTATAACGTATTACGTATAACGTATAACGTATAACGTATAACGTATAACGAATAACGTATAACGTATAACGTATAACGTATAACGTATAACGTATAACGTATAACGTATAACGTATAGCGTATAACGTATATCGTATAACGTATAACTTATAACGTATAACGTATAACGTATAACGTATAACGTATAACGTATAACGTATAACGTATAACGTATAACGTATAACGTATAACGTATAACGTATAACGTATAACGTATAACGTATAACGTATAACGTATTACGTATAACGTATAACGTATTGCGTATAACGTATAACGTATAACGTATAACGTATAACGTATAGCGTATAGCGTATAACGTATAGCGTATGAGGTATAACGTATAACGTATAACGTATAACGTATAACGGATAACGAATAACGCATAACGAATATCGTTTAAGGTGTGACATATAACGTATAAGGTGTAACGTATAACGCATAACGTATAACGAATAACGTATAACGTATAGCGTATAACGTATAACGTATAACGTATAACGTATAACGTATAACGTATAACGTATAACGTATAACGTATAACGTATAACGTATAACGTATAACGTATAACGTATAACGTATAACGTATAACGTATAACGTATAGCGTATAACGTATATCGTATAACGTATAACTTATAACGTATAACGTATAACGTATAACGTATAACGTATAACGTATAACGTATAACGAATAACGTATAACGTATAACGTATAACGTATAACGTATAACGTATAACGTATAACGTATAGCGTATAACGTATATCGTATAACGTATAACTTATAACGTATAACGTATAACGTATAACGTATAACGTATAACGTATAACGTATAACGTATAACGTATTACGTATAACGTATAACGTATAGCGTATAACGTATAACGTATAACGTATAACGTATAACGTATAACGTATAACGTATAACGTATAACGTATAGCGTATAACGTATATCGTATAACGTATAACTTATAACGTATAACGTATAACGTATAACGTATAACGTATAACGTATAACGTATAACGAATAACGTATAACGTATAACGTATAACGTATAACGTATAACGTATAACGTATAACGTATAGCGTATAACGTATATCGTATAACGTATAACTTATAACGTATAACGTATAACGTATAACGTATAACGTATAACGTATAACGTATAACGTATAACGTATTACGTATAACGTATAACGTATAGCGTATAACGTATAACGTATAACGTATAACGTATAACGTATAGCGTATAGCGTATAACGTATAGCGTATGAGGTATAACGTATAACGTATAACGTATAACGGATAACGAATAACGCATAACGAATATCGTTTAAGGTGTGACATATAACGTATAAGGTGTAACGTATAACGCATAACGTATAACGAATAACGTATAACGTATAGCGTATAACGTATAACGTATAACGTATAACGTATTACGTATAACGTATAACGTATAACGTATAACGTATAACGAATAACGTATAACGTATAACGTATAACGTATAACGTATAACGTATAACGTATAACGTATAACGTATAGCGTATAACGTATATCGTATAACGTATAACTTATAACGTATAACGTATAACGTATAACGTATAACGTATAACGTATAACGTATAACGTATAACGTATAACGTATAACGTATAACGTATAACGTATAACGTATAACGTATAACGTATAACGTATAACGTATTACGTATAACGTATAACGTATTGCGTATAACGTATAACGTATAACGTATAACGTATAACGTATAGCGTATAGCGTATAACGTATAGCGTATGAGGTATAACGTATAACGTATAACGTATAACGTATAACGGATAACGAATAACGCATAACGAATATCGTTTAAGGTGTGACATATAACGTATAAGGTGTAACGTATAACGCATAACGTATAACGAATAACGTATAACGTATAGCGTATAACGTATAACGTATAACGTATAACGTATAACGTATAACGTATAACGTATAACGTATAACGTATAACGTATAACGTATAACGTATAACGTATAACGTATAACGTATAACGTATAGCGTATAACGTATATCGTATAACGTATAACTTATAACGTATAACGTATAACGTATAACGTATAACGTATAACGTATAACGAATAACGTATAACGTATAACGCATAGCGTATAACGTATAGCGTATAACGTATAACGTATAACGTATAACGTATAACGTATAACGTATAACGTATAACGTATAACGTATAACGTATAACGTATAACGTATAGCGTATAACGTATATCGTATAACATATAACTTATAACGTATAGCGTATAACGTATAACGTATAACGTATAACGTATAACGTATAACGTATAACGTATAACGTATAACGTATAACGTATAACGTATAACGTATAACGTATAACGTATAACGTATAACGTATAACGTATAACGTATAACGTATAACGTATAACGTATAACGTATAGCGTATAACGTATATCGTATAACGTATAACTTATAACGTATAACGTATAACGTATAACGTATAACGTATAACGTATAACGTATAACGTATAACGTATTACGTATAACGTATATCGTATAACGTATAACGTATAACGTATAACGTATAACGTATAACGTCTAACGTCTAACGTATAACGTATTACGTATAACGTATAACGTATAACGTATAACGTATAACGTATAACGTATAACGTATAACGTATAACGTATAACGTATAACGTATAACGTATAACGTATAACGTATAACGTATAACGTATTACGTATAACGTATAACGTATAACGTATAACGTATAACGTATAACGTATAACGTATAACGTATAACGTATAACGTATAACGTATAACGTATAACGTATTACGTATAACGTATAACGTATAGCGTATAACGTATAACGTATAACGTATAACGTATAACGTATAACGTATAACGTATAACGTATAACGTATAACGTATAACGTATAACGTATAACGTATAACGTATAACGTATAGCGTATAACGTATATCGTATAACGTATAACTTATAACGTATAACGTATAACGTATAACGTATAACGTATAACGTATAACGAATAACGTATAACGTATAACGTATAGCGTATAACGTATAGCGTATAACGTATAACGTATAACGTATAACGTATAACGTATAACGTATAACGTATAACGTATAACGTATAACGTATAACGTATAACGTATAACGTATAACGTATAACGTATAACGTATAACGTATAACGTATAACGTATAACGTATAACGTATAACGTATAACGCATAACGAATATCGTTTAAGGTGTGACATATAACGTATAAGGTGTAACGTATAACGCATAACGTATAACGAATAACGTATAACGTATAGCGTATAACGTATAACGTATAACGTATAACGTATTACGTATAACGTATAACGTATAACGTATAACGTATAACGAATAACGTATAACGTATAACGTATAACGTATAACGTATAACGTATAACGTATAACGTATAACGTATAGCGTATAACGTATATCGTATAACGTATAACTTATAACGTATAACGTATAACGTATAACGTATAACGTATAACGTATAACGTATAACGTATAACGTATAACGTATAACGTATAACGTATAACGTATAACGTATAACGTATAACGTATAACGTATTACGTATAACGTATAACGTATTGCGTATAACGTATAACGTATAACGTATAACGTATAACGTATAGCGTATAGCGTATAACGTATAGCGTATGAGGTATAACGTATAACGTATAACGTATAACGTATAACGGATAACGAATAACGCATAACGAATATCGTTTAAGGTGTGACATATAACGTATAAGGTGTAACGTATAACGCATAACGTATAACGAATAACGTATAACGTATAGCGTATAACGTATAACGTATAACGTATAACGTATAACGTATAACGTATAACGTATAACGTATAACGTATAACGTATAACGTATAACGTATAACGAATAACGTATAACGTATAACGTATAACGTATAACGTATAACGTATAACGTATAACGTATAACGTATAGCGTATAACGTATATCGTATAACGTATAACTTATAACGTATAACGTATAACGTATAACGTATAACGTATAACGTATAACGTATAACGTATAACGTATAACGTATAACGTATAACGTATAACGTATAACGTATAACGTATAACGTATTACGTATAACGTATAACGTATAGCGTATAACGTATAACGTATAACGTATAACGTATAACGTATAGCGTATAGCGTATAACGTATAGCGTATGAGGTATAACGTATAACGTATAACGTATAACGGATAACGAATAACGCATAACGAATATCGTTTAAGGTGTGACATATAACGTATAAGGTGTAACGTATAACGCATAACGTATAACGAATAACGTATAACGTATAGCGTATAACGTATAACGTATAACGTATAACGTATTACGTATAACGTATAACGTATAACGTATAACGTATAACGAATAACGTATAACGTATAACGTATAACGTATAACGTATAACGTATAACGTATAACGTATAACGTATAGCGTATAACGTATATCGTATAACGTATAACTTATAACGTATAACGTATAACGTATAACGTATAACGTATAACGTATAACGTATAACGTATAACGTATAACGTATAACGTATAACGTATAACGTATAACGTATAACGTATAACGTATAACGTATAACGTATTACGTATAACGTATAACGTATTGCGTATAACGTATAACGTATAACGTATAACGTATAACGTATAGCGTATAGCGTATAACGTATAGCGTATGAGGTATAACGTATAACGTATAACGTATAACGTATAACGGATAACGAATAACGCATAACGAATATCGTTTAAGGTGTGACATATAACGTATAAGGTGTAACGTATAACGCATAACGTATAACGAATAACGTATAACGTATAGCGTATAACGTATAACGTATAACGTATAACGTATAACGTATAACGTATAACGTATAACGTATAACGTATAACGTATAACGTATAACGTATAACGTATAACGTATAACGTATAACGTATAACGTATAACGTATAGCGTATAACGTATATCGTATAACGTATAACTTATAACGTATAACGTATAACGTATAACGTATAACGTATAACGTATAACGTATAACGAATAACGTATAACGTATAACGTATAACGTATAACGTATAACGTATAACGTATAACGTATAGCGTATAACGTATATCGTATAACGTATAACTTATAACGTATAACGTATAACGTATAACGTATAACGTATAACGTATAACGTATAACGTATAACGTATTACGTATAACGTATAACGTATAGCGTATAACGTATAACGTATAACGTATAACGTATAACGTATAACGTATAACGTATAACGTATAACGTATAGCGTATAACGTATATCGTATAACGTATAACTTATAACGTATAACGTATAACGTATAACGTATAACGTATAACGTATAACGTATAACGAATAACGTATAACGTATAACGTATAACGTATAACGTATAACGTATAACGTATAACGTATAGCGTATAACGTATATCGTATAACGTATAACTTATAACGTATAACGTATAACGTATAACGTATAACGTATAACGTATAACGTATAACGTATAACGTATTACGTATAACGTATAACGTATAGCGTATAACGTATAACGTATAACGTATAACGTATAACGTATAGCGTATAGCGTATAACGTATAGCGTATGAGGTATAACGTATAACGTATAACGTATAACGGATAACGAATAACGCATAACGAATATCGTTTAAGGTGTGACATATAACGTATAAGGTGTAACGTATAACGCATAACGTATAACGAATAACGTATAACGTATAGCGTATAACGTATAACGTATAACGTATAACGTATTACGTATAACGTATAACGTATAACGTATAACGTATAACGAATAACGTATAACGTATAACGTATAACGTATAACGTATAACGTATAACGTATAACGTATAACGTATAGCGTATAACGTATATCGTATAACGTATAACTTATAACGTATAACGTATAACGTATAACGTATAACGTATAACGTATAACGTATAACGTATAACGTATAACGTATAACGTATAACGTATAACGTATAACGTATAACGTATAACGTATAACGTATAACGTATTACGTATAACGTATAACGTATTGCGTATAACGTATAACGTATAACGTATAACGTATAACGTATAGCGTATAGCGTATAACGTATAGCGTATGAGGTATAACGTATAACGTATAACGTATAACGTATAACGGATAACGAATAACGCATAACGAATATCGTTTAAGGTGTGACATATAACGTATAAGGTGTAACGTATAACGCATAACGTATAACGAATAACGTATAACGTATAGCGTATAACGTATAACGTATAACGTATAACGTATAACGTATAACGTATAACGTATAACGTATAACGTATAACGTATAACGTATAACGTATAACGTATAACGTATAACGTATAACGTATAACGTATAGCGTATAACGTATATCGTATAACGTATAACTTATAACGTATAACGTATAACGTATAACGTATAACGTATAACGTATAACGAATAACGTATAACGTATAACGCATAGCGTATAACGTATAGCGTATAACGTATAACGTATAACGTATAACGTATAACGTATAACGTATAACGTATAACGTATAACGTATAACGTATAACGTATAACGTATAGCGTATAACGTATATCGTATAACATATAACTTATAACGTATAGCGTATAACGTATAACGTATAACGTATAACGTATAACGTATAACGTATAACGTATAACGTATAACGTATAACGTATAACGTATAACGTATAACGTATAACGTATAACGTATAACGTATAACGTATAACGTATAACGTATAACGTATAACGTATAACGTATAACGTATAGCGTATAACGTATATCGTATAACGTATAACTTATAACGTATAACGTATAACGTATAACGTATAACGTATAACGTATAACGTATAACGTATAACGTATTACGTATAACGTATATCGTATAACGTATAACGTATAACGTATAACGTATAACGTATAACGTCTAACGTCTAACGTATAACGTATTACGTATAACGTATAACGTATAACGTATAACGTATAACGTATAACGTATAACGTATAACGTATAACGTATAACGTATAACGTATAACGTATAACGTATAACGTATAACGTATAACGTATAACGTATTACGTATAACGTATAACGTATAACGTATAACGTATAACGTATAACGTATAACGTATAACGTATAACGTATAACGTATAACGTATAACGTATAACGTATTACGTATAACGTATAACGTATAGCGTATAACGTATAACGTATAACGTATAACGTATAACGTATAACGTATAACGTATAACGTATAACGTATAACGTATAACGTATAACGTATAACGTATAACGTATAACGTATAGCGTATAACGTATATCGTATAACGTATAACTTATAACGTATAACGTATAACGTATAACGTATAACGTATAACGTATAACGAATAACGTATAACGTATAACGTATAGCGTATAACGTATAGCGTATAACGTATAACGTATAACGTATAACGTATAACGTATAACGTATAACGTATAACGTATAACGTATAACGTATAACGTATAACGTATAACGTATAACGTATAACGTATAACGTATAACGTATAACGTATAACGTATAACGTATAACGTATAACGTATAACGTATAACGTATTACGTATAACGTATAACGTATAGCGTATAACGTATAACGTATAACGTATAACGTATAACGTATAGCGTATAGCGTATAACGTATAGCGTATGAGGTATAACGTATAACGTATAACGTATAACGGATAACGAATAACGCATAACGAATATCGTTTAAGGTGTGACATATAACGTATAAGGTGTAACGTATAACGCATAACGTATAACGAATAACGTATAACGTATAGCGTATAACGTATAACGTATAACGTATAACGTATAACGTATAACGTATAACGTATAACGTATAACGTATAACGTATAACGTATAACGTATAACGTATAACGTATAACGTATAACGTATAACGTATAACGTATAACGTATAACGTATAACGTATAACGTATAGCGTATAACGTATATCGTATAACGTATAACTTATAACGTATAACGTATAACGTATAACGTATAACGTATAACGTATAACGTATAACGTATAACGTATAACGTATAACGTATAGCGTATAACGTATATCGTATAACGTATAACTTATAACGTATAGCGTATAACGTATAACGTATAACGTATAACGTATAACGTATAACGTATAACGTATTACGTATAACGTATAACGTATAGCGTATAACGTATAACGTATAACGTATAACGTATAACGTATAGCGTATAGCGTATAACGTATAACGTATAACGTATAACGTATAACGTATAACGTATAACGTATAGCGTATAACGTATATCGTATAACGTATAACTTATAACGTATAACGTATAACGTATAACGTATAACGTATAACGTATAACGTATAACGTATAGCGTATAACGTATAGCGTATAACGTATAACGTATAACGTATAACGTATAACGTATAACGTATAACGTATAACGTATAACGTATAACGTATAACGTATAACGTATAACGTATAACGTATAGCGTATAACGTATATCGTATAACGTATAACTTATAACGTATAGCGTATAACGTATAACGTATAACGTATAACGTATAACGTATAACGTATAACGTATTACGTATAACGTATAACGTATAGCGTATAACGTATAACGTATAACGTATAACGTATAACGTATAGCGTATAGCGTATAACGTATAGCGTATGAGGTATAACGTATAACGTATAACGTATAACGGATAACGAATAACGCATAACGAATATCGTTTAAGGTGTGACATATAACGTATAAGGTGTAACGTATAACGCATAACGTATAACGAATAACGTATAACGTATAGCGTATAACGTATAACGTATAACGTATAACGTATAACGTATAACGTATAACGTATAACGTATAACGTATAACGTATAACGTATAACGTATAACGTATAACGTATAACGTATAACGTATAGCGTATAACGTATAACGTATAACGTATAACGTATTACGTATAACGTATAACGTATAACGTATAACGTATAACGTATAACGTATAACGTATAACGTATAACGTATAACGTATAACGTATAACGTATAACGTATAACGTATTACGTATAACGTATAACGTATAGCGTATAACGTATAACGTATAACGTATAACGTATAACGTATAACGTATAACGTATAACGTATAACGTATAACGTATAACGTATAACGTATAGCGTATAACGTATATCGTATAACGTATAACTTATAACGTATAACGTATAACGTATAACGTATAACGTATAACGTATAACGAATAACGTATAACGTATAACGTATAGCGTATAACGTATAGCGTATAACGTATAACGTATAACGTATAACGTATAACGTATAACGTATAACGTATAACGTATAACGTATAACGTATAACGTATAACGTATAACGTATAACGTATAACGTATAACGTATAACGTATAACGTATAACGTATAACGTATAACGTATAACGTATAACGTATAACGTATTACGTATAACGTATAACGTATAGCGTATAACGTATAACGTATAACGTATAACGTATAACGTATAGCGTATAGCGTATAACGTATAGCGTATGAGGTATAACGTATAACGTATAACGTATAACGGATAACGAATAACGCATAACGAATATCGTTTAAGGTGTGACATATAACGTATAAGGTGTAACGTATAACGCATAACGTATAACGAATAACGTATAACGTATAGCGTATAACGTATAACGTATAACGTATAACGTATAACGTATAACGTATAACGTATAACGTATAACGTATAACGTATAACGTATAACGTATAACGTATAACGTATAACGTATAACGTATAACGTATAACGTATAACGTATAACGTATAACGTATAACGTATAGCGTATAACGTATATCGTATAACGTATAACTTATAACGTATAACGTATAACGTATAACGTATAACGTATAACGTATAACGTATAACGTATAACGAATAACGTATAACGTATAACGTATAGCGTATAACGTATAGCGTATAACGTATAACGTATAACGTATAACGTATAACGTATAACGTATAACGTATAACGTATAACGTATAACGTATAACGTATAACGTATAACGTATAACGTATAACGTATAGCGTATAACGTATATCGTATAACGTATAACTTATAACGTATAGCGTATAACGTATAACGTATAACGTATAACGTATAACGTATAACGTATAACGTATAACGTATAACGTATAACGTATAACGTATAACGTATAACGTATAGCGTATAACGTATATCGTATAACGTATAACTTATAACGTATAACGTATAACGTATAACGTATAACGTATAACGTATAACGAATAACGTATAACGTATAACGCATAGCGTATAACGTATAGCGTATAACGTATAACGTATAACGTATAACGTATAACGTATAACGTATAACGTATAACGTATAACGTATAACGTATTACGTATAACGTATAACGTATAACGTATAACGTATAACGTATAACGTATAGCGTATAGCGTATAACGTATAGCGTATGAGGTATAACGTATAACGTATAACGTATAACGGATAACGAATAACGCATAACGAATATCGTTTAAGGTGTGACATATAACGTATAAGGTGTAACGTATAACGCATAACGTATAACGAATAACGTATAACGTATAACGTATAGCGTATAACGTATAACGTATAACGTATAACGTATAACGTATAACGTATAACGTATAACGTATAACGTATAACGTATAACGTATAACGTATAACGTATAACGTATAACGTATAACGTATAACGTATAACGTATAGCGTATAACGTATAACGTATAACGTATAACGTATTACGTATAACGTATAACGTATAACGTATAACGTATAACGTATAACGTATAACGTATAACGTATAACGTATAACGTATAACGTATAACGTATAACGTATAACGTATTACGTATAACGTATAACGTATAGCGTATAACGTATAACGTATAACGTATAACGTATAACGTATAACGTATAACGTATAACGTATAACGTATAACGTATAACGTATAACGTATAGCGTATAACGTATATCGTATAACGTATAACTTATAACGTATAACGTATAACGTATAACGTATAACGTATAACGTATAACGTATAACGAATAACGTATAACGTATAACGTATAGCGTATAACGTATAGCGTATAACGTATAACGTATAACGTATAACGTATAACGTATAACGTATAACGTATAACGTATAACGTATAACGTATAACGTATAACGTATAACGTATAACGTATAACGTATAACGTATAACGTATAACGTATAACGTATAACGTATAACGTATAACGTATAACGTATAACGTATAACGTATAACGTATTACGTATAACGTATAACGTATAACGTATAACGAATAACGTATAACGTATAACGTATAGCGTATAACGTATAGCGTATAACGTATAACGTATAACGTATAACGTATAACGTATAACGTATAACGTATAACGTATAACGTATAACGTATAACGTATAACGTATAACGTATAACGTATAACGTATTACGTATAACGTATAACGTATAGCGTATAACGTATAACGTATAACGTATAACGTATAACGTATAGCGTATAGCGTATAACGTATAGCGTATGAGGTATAACGTATAACGTATAACGTATAACGGATAACGAATAACGCATAACGAATATCGTTTAAGGTGTGACATATAACGTATAAGGTGTAACGTATAACGCATAACGTATAACGTATAACGTATAACGTATAACGTATAACGTATAACGTATAACGTATAGCGTATAGCGTATAACGTATAGCGTATGAGGTATAACGCATAACGTATAACGAATAACGTATAACGTATAACGTATAACGTATAACGTATAACGTATAACGTATAACGTATAACGTATAACGTATAACGTATAACGTATAACGTATAACGTATAACGTATAACGTATAACGTATAACGTATAACGTATAACGTATAACGTATAACGTATAACGTATAACGTATAACGTATAACGTATAGCGTATAACGTATATCGTATAACGTATAACTTATAACGTATAACGTATAACGTATAACGTATAACGTATAACGTATAACGTATAACGTATAACGAATAACGTATAACGTATAACGTATAGCGTATAACGTATAGCGTATAACGTATAACGTATAACGTATAACGTATAACGTATAACGTATAACGTATAACGTATAACGTATAACGTATAACGTATAACGTATAACGTATAACGTATAGCGTATAACGTATATCGTATAACGTATAACTTATAACGTATAGCGTATAACGTATAACGTATAACGTATAACGTATAACGTATAACGTATAACGTATAACGTATAACGTATAACGTATAACGTATAACGTATAACGTATAACGTATAACGTATAACGTATAACGTATAGCGTATAACGTATATCGTATAACGTATAACTTATAACGTATAACGTATAACGTATAACGTATAACGTATAACGTATAACGAATAACGTATAACGTATAACGCATAGCGTATAACGTATAGCGTATAACGTATAACGTATAACGTATAACGTATAACGTATAACGTATAACGTATAACGTATAACGTATAACGTATAACGTATAACGTATAACGTATAGCGTATAACGTATATCGTATAACGTATAACTTATAACGTATAGCGTATAACGTATAACGTATAACGTATAACGTATAACGTATAACGTATAACGTATAACGTATAACGTATAACGTATAACGTATAACGTATAACGTATAACGTATAGCGTATAACGTATATCGTATAACGTATAACTTATAACGTATAACGTATAACGTATAACGTATAACGTATAACGTATAACGTATAACGTATAACGTATAACGTATTACGTATAACGTATATCGTATAACGTATAACGTATAACGTATAACGTATAACGTATAACGTCTAACGTCTAACGTATAACGTATTACGTATAACGTATAACGTATAACGTATAACGTATAACGTATAACGTATAACGTATAACGTATAACGTATAACGTATAACGTATAACGTATAACGTATAACGTATAACGTATAACGTATAACGTATAACGTATAACGTATAACGTATAACGTATAACGTATAACGTATAACGTATTACGTATAACGTATAACGTATAACGTATAACGAATAACGTATAACGTATAACGTATAGCGTATAACGTATAGCGTATAACGTATAACGTATAACGTATAACGTATAACGTATAACGTATAACGTATAACGTATAACGTATAACGTATAACGTATAACGTATAACGTATAACGTATTACGTATAACGTATAACGTATAGCGTATAACGTATAACGTATAACGTATAACGTATAACGTATAGCGTATAGCGTATAACGTATAGCGTATGAGGTATAACGTATAACGTATAACGTATAACGGATAACGAATAACGCATAACGAATATCGTTTAAGGTGTGACATATAACGTATAAGGTGTAACGTATAACGCATAACGTATAACGTATAACGTATAACGTATAACGTATAACGTATAACGTATAACGTATAGCGTATAGCGTATAACGTATAGCGTATGAGGTATAACGTATAACGTATAACGTATAACGGATAACGAATAACGCATAACGAATATCGTTTAAGGTGTGACATATAACGTATAAGGTGTAACGTATAACGCATAACGTATAACGAATAACGTATAACGTATAGCGTATAACGTATAGCGTATAACGTATAACGTATAACGTATAACGTATAACGTATAACGTATAACGTATAACGTATAACGTATAACGTATAACGTATAACGTATAACGTATAACGTATAACGTATAACGTATAACGTATAACGTATAACGTATAACGTATAACGTATATCGTATAACGTATAACTTATAACGTATAACGTATAACGTATAACGTATAACGTATAACGTATAACGTATAACGTATAACGAATAACGTATAACGTATAACGTATAGCGTATAACGTATAGCGTATAACGTATAACGTATAACGTATAACGTATAACGTATAACGTATAACGTATAACGTATAACGTATAACGTATAACGTATAACGTATAACGTATAACGTATAGCGTATAACGTATATCGTATAACGTATAACTTATAACGTATAGCGTATAACGTATAACGTATAACGTATAACGTATAACGTATAACGTATAACGTATAACGTATAACGTATAACGTATAACGTATAACGTATAACGTATAGCGTATAACGTATATCGTATAACGTATAACTTATAACGTATAACGTATAACGTATAACGTATAACGTATAACGTATAACGAATAACGTATAACGTATAACGCATAGCGTATAACGTATAGCGTATAACGTATAACGTATAACGTATAACGTATAACGTATAACGTATAACGTATAACGTATAACGTATAACGTATTACGTATAACGTATAACGTATAACGTATAACGTATAACGTATAACGTATAGCGTATAGCGTATAACGTATAGCGTATGAGGTATAACGTATAACGTATAACGTATAACGGATAACGAATAACGCATAACGAATATCGTTTAAGGTGTGACATATAACGTATAAGGTGTAACGTATAACGCATAACGTATAACGAATAACGTATAACGTATAACGTATAGCGTATAACGTATAACGTATAACGTATAACGTATAACGTATAACGTATAACGTATAACGTATAACGTATAACGTATAACGTATAACGTATAACGTATAACGTATAACGTATAACGTATAACGTATAACGTATAGCGTATAACGTATAACGTATAACGTATAACGTATTACGTATAACGTATAACGTATAACGTATAACGTATAACGTATAACGTATAACGTATAACGTATAACGTATAACGTATAACGTATAACGTATAACGTATAACGTATTACGTATAACGTATAACGTATAGCGTATAACGTATAACGTATAACGTATAACGTATAACGTATAACGTATAACGTATAACGTATAACGTATAACGTATAACGTATAACGTATAGCGTATAACGTATATCGTATAACGTATAACTTATAACGTATAACGTATAACGTATAACGTATAACGTATAACGTATAACGAATAACGTATAACGTATAACGTATAGCGTATAACGTATAGCGTATAACGTATAACGTATAACGTATAACGTATAACGTATAACGTATAACGTATAACGTATAACGTATAACGTATAACGTATAACGTATAACGTATAACGTATAACGTATAACGTATAACGTATAACGTATAACGTATAACGTATAACGTATAACGTATAACGTATAACGTATAACGTATTACGTATAACGTATAACGTATAACGTATAACGAATAACGTATAACGTATAACGTATAGCGTATAACGTATAGCGTATAACGTATAACGTATAACGTATAACGTATAACGTATAACGTATAACGTATAACGTATAACGTATAACGTATAACGTATAACGTATAACGTATAACGTATTACGTATAACGTATAACGTATAGCGTATAACGTATAACGTATAACGTATAACGTATAACGTATAGCGTATAGCGTATAACGTATAGCGTATGAGGTATAACGTATAACGTATAACGTATAACGGATAACGAATAACGCATAACGAATATCGTTTAAGGTGTGACATATAACGTATAAGGTGTAACGTATAACGCATAACGTATAACGTATAACGTATAACGTATAACGTATAACGTATAACGTATAACGTATAGCGTATAGCGTATAACGTATAGCGTATGAGGTATAACGTATAACGTATAACGTATAACGGATAACGAATAACGCATAACGAATATCGTTTAAGGTGTGACATATAACGTATAAGGTGTAACGTATAACGCATAACGTATAACGAATAACGTATAACGTATAGCGTATAACGTATAACGTATAACGTATAACGTATAACGTATAACGTATAACGTATAACGTATAACGTATAACGTATAACGTATAACGTATAACGTATAACGTATAACGTATAACGTATAACGTATAACGTATAACGTATAACGTATAACGTATAACGTATAGCGTATAACGTATATCGTATAACGTATAACTTATAACGTATAACGTATAACGTATAACGTATAACGTATAACGTATAACGTATAACGTATAACGTATAACGAATAACGTATAACGTATAACGTATAGCGTATAACGTATAGCGTATAACGTATAACGTATAACGTATAACGTATAACGTATAACGTATAACGTATAACGTATAACGTATAACGTATAACGTATAACGTATAACGTATAACGTATAGCGTATAACGTATATCGTATAACGTATAACGTATAACGTATAACGTATAACGTATAACGTATAACGTCTAACGTCTAACGTATAACGTATTACGTATAACGTATAACGTATAACGTATAACGTATAACGTATAACGTATAACGTATAACGTATAACGTATACCGTATAACGTATAACGTATAACGTATAACGTATAACGTATAACGTATAACGTATAACGTATAACGTATAACGTATAACGTATAACGTATAACGTATAACGTATTACGTATAACGTATAACGTATAACGTATAACGAATAACGTATAACGTATAACGTATAGCGTATAACGTATAGCGTATAACGTATAACGTATAACGTATAACGTATAACGTATAACGTATAACGTATAACGTATAACGTATAACGTATAACGTATAACGTATAACGTATAACGTATTACGTATAACGTATAACGTATAGCGTATAACGTATAACGTATAACGTATAACGTATAACGTATAGCGTATAGCGTATAACGTATAGCGTATGAGGTATAACGTATAACGTATAACGTATAACGGATAACGAATAACGCATAACGAATATCGTTTAAGGTGTGACATATAACGTATAAGGTGTAACGTATAACGCATAACGTATAACGTATAACGTATAACGTATAACGTATAACGTATAACGTATAACGTATAGCGTATAGCGTATAACGTATAGCGTATGAGGTATAACGTATAACGTATAACGTATAACGGATAACGAATAACGCATAACGAATATCGTTTAAGGTGTGACATATAACGTATAAGGTGTAACGTATAACGCATAACGTATAACGAATAACGTATAACGTATAGCGTATAACGTATAACGTATAACGTATAACGTATAACGTATAACGTATAACGTATAACGTATAACGTATAACGTATAACGTATAACGTATAACGTATAACGTATAACGTATAACGTATAACGTATAACGTATAACGTATAACGTATAACGTATAGCGTATAACGTATATCGTATAACGTATAACTTATAACGTATAACGTATAACGTATAACGTATAACGTATAACGTATAGCGTATAACGTATATCGTATAACGTATAACTTATAACGTATAGCGTATAACGTATAACGTATAACGTATAACGTATAACGTATAACGTATAACGTATAACGTATAACGTATAACGTATAACGTATAACGTATAACGTATAACGTATAACGTATAACGTATAACGTATAGCGTATAACGTATATCGTATAACGTATAACTTATAACGTATAACGTATAACGTATAACGTATAACGTATAACGTATAACGAATAACGTATAACGTATAACGCATAGCGTATAACGTATAGCGTATAACGTATAACGTATAACGTATAACGTATAACGTATAACGTATAACGTATAACGTATAACGTATAACGTATAACGTATAACGTATAACGTATAACGTATAGCGTATAACGTATATCGTATAACGTATAACTTATAACGTATAGCGTATAACGTATAACGTATAACGTATAACGTATAACGTATAACGTATAACGTATAACGTATAACGTATAACGTATAACGTATAACGTATAACGTATAACGTATAGCGTATAACGTATATCGTATAACGTATAACTTATAACGTATAACGTATAACGTATAACGTATAACGTATAACGTATAACGTATAACGTATAACGTATAACGTATTACGTATAACGTATATCGTATAACGTATAACGTATAACGTATAACGTATAACGTATAACGTCTAACGTCTAACGTATAACGTATTACGTATAACGTATAACGTATAACGTATAACGTATAACGTATAACGTATAACGTATAACGTATAACGTATAACGTATAACGTATAACGTATAACGTATAACGTATAACGTATAACGTATAACGTATAACGTATAACGTATAACGTATTACGTATAACGTATAACGTATAACGTATAACGTATAACGTATAACGTATAACGTATAACGTATAACGTATAACGTATAACGTATTACGTATAACGTATAACGTATAGCGTATAACGTATAACGTATAACGTATAACGTATAACGTATAACGTATAACGTATAACGTATAACGTATAACGTATAACGTATAACGTATAGCGTATAACGTATATCGTATAACGTATAACTTATAACGTATAACGTATAACGTATAACGTATAACGTATAACGTATAACGAATAACGTATAACGTATAACGTATAGCGTATAACGTATAGCGTATAACGTATAACGTATAACGTATAACGTATAACGTATAACGTATAACGTAGAACGTATAACGTATAACGTATAACGTATAACGTATAACGTATAACGTATAACGTATAACGTATAACGTATAATGTATAACGTATAACGTATAACGTATAACGTATAACGTATAACGTATAACGTATAACGTATTACGTATAACGTATAACGTATAGCGTATAACGTATAACGTATAACGTATAACGTATAACGTATAGCGTATAGCGTATAACGTATAGCGTATGAGGTATAACGTATAACGTATAACGTATAACGGATAACGAATAACGCATAACGAATATCGTTTAAGGTGTGACATATAACGTATAAGGTGTAACGTATAACGCATAACGTATAACGAATAACGTATAACGTATAGCGTATAACGTATAACGTATAACGTATAACGTATAACGTATAACGTATAACGTATAACGTATAACGTATAACGTATAACGTATAACGTATAACGTATAACGAATAACGTATAACGTATAACGTATAGCGTATAACGTATAGCGTATAACGTATAACGTATAACGTATAACGTATAACGTATAACGTATAACGTATAACGTATAACGTATAACGTATAACGTATAACGTATAACGTATTACGTATAACGTATAACGTATAACGTATAACGAATAACGTATAACGTATAACGTATAGCGTATAACGTATAGCGTATAACGTATAACGTATAACGTATAACGTATAACGTATAACGTATAACGTATAACGTATAACGTATAACGTATAACGTATAACGTATAACGTATAACGTATTACGTATAACGTATAACGTATAGCGTATAACGTATAACGTATAACGTATAACGTATAACGTATAGCGTATAGCGTATAACGTATAGCGTATGAGGTATAACGTATAACGTATAACGTATAACGGATAACGAATAACGCATAACGAATATCGTTTAAGGTGTGACATATAACGTATAAGGTGTAACGTATAACGCATAACGTATAACGTATAACGTATAACGTATAACGTATAACGTATAACGTATAACGTATAGCGTATAGCGTATAACGTATAGCGTATGAGGTATAACGTATAACGTATAACGTATAACGGATAACGAATAACGCATAACGAATATCGTTTAAGGTGTGACATATAACGTATAAGGTGTAACGTATAACGCATAACGTATAACGAATAACGTATAACGTATAGCGTATAACGTATAACGTATAACGTATAACGTATAACGTATAACGTATAACGTATAACGTATAACGTATAACGTATAACGTATAACGTATAACGTATAACGTATAACGTATAACGTATAACGTATAACGTATAACGTATAACGTATAACGTATAACGTATAACGTATAGCGTATAACGTATATCGTATAACGTATAACTTATAACGTATAACGTATAACTTATAACGTATAACGTATAACGTATAACGTATAACGTATAACGTATAACGAATAACGTATAACGTATAACGTATAGCGTATAACGTATAGCGTATAACGTATAACGTATAACGTATAACGTATAACGTATAACGTATAACGTATAACGTATAACGTATAACGTATAACGTATAACGTATAACGTATAACGTATAGCGTATAACGTATATCGTATAACGTATAACGTATAACGTATAACGTATAACGTATAACGTATAACGTCTAACGTCTAACGTATAACGTATTACGTATAACGTATAACGTATAACGTATAACGTATAACGTATAACGTATAACGTATAACGTATAACGTATAACGTATAACGTATAACGTATAACGTATAACGTATAACGTATAACGTATAACGTATAACGTATAACGTATAACGTATAACGTATAACGTATAACGTATAACGTATTACGTATAACGTATAACGTATAACGTATAACGAATAACGTATAACGTATAACGTATAGCGTATAACGTATAGCGTATAACGTATAACGTATAACGTATAACGTATAACGTATAACGTATAACGTATAACGTATAACGTATAACGTATAACGTATAACGTATAACGTATAACGTATTACGTATAACGTATAACGTATAGCGTATAACGTATAACGTATAACGTATAACGTATAACGTATAGCGTATAGCGTATAACGTATAGCGTATGAGGTATAACGTATAACGTATAACGTATAACGGATAACGAATAACGCATAACGAATATCGTTTAAGGTGTGACATATAACGTATAAGGTGTAACGTATAACGCATAACGTATAACGTATAACGTATAACGTATAACGTATAACGTATAACGTATAACGTATAGCGTATAGCGTATAACGTATAGCGTATGAGGTATAACGTATAACGTATAACGTATAACGGATAACGAATAACGCATAACGAATATCGTTTAAGGTGTGACATATAACGTATAAGGTGTAACGTATAACGCATAACGTATAACGAATAACGTATAACGTATAGCGTATAACGTATAACGTATAACGTATAACGTATAACGTATAACGTATAACGTATAACGTATAACGTATAACGTATAACGTATAACGTATAACGTATAACGTATAACGTATAACGTATAACGTATAACGTATAACGTATAACGTATAACGTATAGCGTATAACGTATATCGTATAACGTATAACTTATAACGTATAACGTATAACGTATAACGTATAACGTATAACGTATAACGTATAACGTATAACGAATAACGTATAACGTATAACGTATAGCGTATAACGTATAGCGTATAACGTATAACGTATAACGTATAACGTATAACGTATAACGTATAACGTATAACGTATAACGTATAACGTATAACGTATAACGTATAACGTATAACGTATAGCGTATAACGTATATCGTATAACGTATAACTTATAACGTATAGCGTATAACGTATAACGTATAACGTATAACGTATAACGTATAACGTATAACGTATAACGTATAACGTATAACGTATAACGTATAACGTATAACGTATAACGTATAACGTATAACGTATAACGTATAGCGTATAACGTATATCGTATAACGTATAACTTATAACGTATAACGTATAACGTATAACGTATAACGTATAACGTATAACGAATAACGTATAACGTATAACGCATAGCGTATAACGTATAGCGTATAACGTATAACGTATAACGTATAACGTATAACGTATAACGTATAACGTATAACGTATAACGTATAACGTATAACGTATAACGTATAACGTATAACGTATAGCGTATAACGTATATCGTATAACGTATAACTTATAACGTATAGCGTATAACGTATAACGTATAACGTATAACGTATAACGTATAACGTATAACGTATAACGTATAACGTATAACGTATAACGTATAACGTATAACGTATAACGTATAGCGTATAACGTATATCGTATAACGTATAACTTATAACGTATAACGTATAACGTATAACGTATAACGTATAACGTATAACGTATAACGTATAACGTATAACGTATTACGTATAACGTATATCGTATAACGTATAACGTATAACGTATAACGTATAACGTATAACGTCTAACGTCTAACGTATAACGTATTACGTATAACGTATAACGTATAACGTATAACGTATAACGTATAACGTATAACGTATAACGTATAACGTATAACGTATAACGTATAACGTATAACGTATAACGTATAACGTATAACGTATAACGTATAACGTATAACGTATAACGTATTACGTATAACGTATAACGTATAACGTATAACGTATAACGTATAACGTATAACGTATAACGTATAACGTATAACGTATAACGTATTACGTATAACGTATAACGTATAGCGTATAACGTATAACGTATAACGTATAACGTATAACGTATAACGTATAACGTATAACGTATAACGTATAACGTATAACGTATAACGTATAGCGTATAACGTATATCGTATAACGTATAACTTATAACGTATAACGTATAACGTATAACGTATAACGTATAACGTATAACGAATAACGTATAACGTATAACGTATAGCGTATAACGTATAGCGTATAACGTATAACGTATAACGTATAACGTATAACGTATAACGTATAACGTAGAACGTATAACGTATAACGTATAACGTATAACGTATAACGTATAACGTATAACGTATAACGTATAACGTATAATGTATAACGTATAACGTATAACGTATAACGTATAACGTATAACGTATAACGTATAACGTATTACGTATAACGTATAACGTATAGCGTATAACGTATAACGTATAACGTATAACGTATAACGTATAGCGTATAGCGTATAACGTATAGCGTATGAGGTATAACGTATAACGTATAACGTATAACGGATAACGAATAACGCATAACGAATATCGTTTAAGGTGTGACATATAACGTATAAGGTGTAACGTATAACGCATAACGTATAACGAATAACGTATAACGTATAGCGTATAACGTATAACGTATAACGTATAACGTATAACGTATAACGTATAACGTATAACGTATAACGTATAACGTATAACGTATAACGTATAACGTATAACGTATAACGTATAACGTATAACGTATAACGAATAACGTATAACGTATAACGTATAGCGTATAACGTATAGCGTATAACGTATAACGTATAACGTATAACGTATAACGTATAACGTATAACGTATAACGTATAACGTATAACGTATAACGTATAACGTATAACGTATAGCGTATAACGTATATCGTATAACGTATAACTTATAACGTATAGCGTATAACGTATAACGTATAACGTATAACGTATAACGTATAACGTATAACGTATAACGTATATCGTATAACGTATAACTTATAACGTATAGCGTATAACGTATAACGTATAACGTATAACGTATAACGTATAACGTATAACGTATAACGTATAACGTATAACGTATAACGTATAACGTATAACGTATAACGTATAACGTATAGCGTATAACGTATATCGTATAACGTATAACTTATAACGTATAACGTATAACGTATAACGTATAACGTATAACGTATAACGTATAACGTATAACGTATAACGTATTACGTATAACGTATATCGTATAACGTATAACGTATAACGTATAACGTATAACGTATAACGTATAACGTCTAACGTATAACGTATTACGTATAACGTATAACGTATAACGTATAACGTATAACGTATAACGTATAACGTATAACGTATAGCGTATAACGTATAGCGTATAACGTATAAGGTGTAACGTATAACGTCTAACGTATAACGTATAGCGTATAACGATAACGTATAACTTATAACGTCTAACGTATAACGTATAACGTATAACGTATAACGTATAACGTATTACGTATAACGTATAACGTATAGCGTATAACGTATAACGTATAACGTATAACGTATAACGTATAACGTATAACGTATAACGTATAACGTATAACGTATAACGTATTACGTATAACGTATAACGTATAGCGTATAACGTATATCGTATAACGTATAACTTATAACGTATAACGTATAACGTATAACGTATAACGTATAACGTATAACGTATAACGTATAACGTATAACGTATAACGTATAACGTATAACGTATAACGTATTACGTATAACGTATATCGTATAACGTATAACGTATAACGTATAACGTATAACGTATAACGTATAACGTATAACGTATAACGTATAACGTATAACGTATAACGTATAACGTATAACGTATAACGTATAACTTATAACGTATAACGTATAACGTATAACGTATAACGTATAACGTATAACGAATAACGTATAACGTATAACGCATAGCGTATAACGTATAACGTATAGCGTATAACGTATAACGTATAACGTATAACGTATAACGTATAACGTATAACGTATAACGTATAACGTATAACGTATAACGTATAACGTATAACGTATAGCGTATAACGTATATCGTATAACGTATAACTTATAACGTATAGCGTATAACGTATAACGTATAACGTATAACGTATAACGTATAACGTATAACGTATAACGTATAACGTATAACGTATAACGTATAACGTATAGCGTATAACGTATATCGTATAACGTATAACTTATAACGTATAACGTATAACGTATAACGTATAACGTATAACGTATAACGTATAACGTATAACGTATAACGTATAACGTATAACGTATAACGTATAACGTATAACGTATTACGTATAACGTATAACGTATAGCGTATAACGTATAACGTATAACGTATAACGTATAACGTATAACGTATAACGTATAACGTATAACGTATAACGTATAACGTATAACGTATAGCGTATAACGTATATCGTATAACGTATAACTTATAACGTATAACGTATAACGTATAACGTATAACGTATAACGTATAACGAATAACGTATAACGTATAACGTATAGCGTATAACGTATAGCGTATAACGTATAACGTATAACGTATAACGTATAACGTATAACGTATAACGTATAACGTATAACGTATAACGTATAACGTATAACGTATAACGTATAACGTATAACGTATAACGTATAACGTATAATGTATAACGTATAACGTATAACGTATAACGTATTACGTATAACGTATAACGTATAGCGTATAACGTATAACGTATAACGTATAACGTATAACGTATAGCGTATAGCGTATAACGTATAGCGTATGAGGT
>CAXAAD010000033.1:0-18224 GCA_963966675.1 Lasioglossum calceatum
AGCACACGGTGGCTGGGGGAGCGTCCTCGAAGGGAAATTTCTCATTCGGATGAGACGCAAAATACCAAATCGCGTTGTGGTATTCCGCCACAATCCCGAAGAGTGCAATCGAATCTGTACCCAATAGGAGAGGGGTGACGAGACTGTCTAATACGCGTGCCGAGATCCGGTATTCCCTTTTCCCTATTCTCACTGAGAAATGGGCCCGTTCGACTGCTCGATCGATGGTCCCCGTGGCCAGGAGGAAATAGCAGGGCTTTTCGGTATTTTCTATTGTTACGGCCCCGTCGCGAATTCGATCTACTACGTCCCGACTGACAAAAGTGATCGATGACCCCGAATCCACTAGCGCGCGAACCGGCAATTCTCCGACCAGTACTTCGATCGTTAATAGAGGCGGTCTCTTTTTCTCCCCGTAAGTTAATATTCGGGCCGATATTATGTCGAGCGAAGTCCCTCTGGCCCCCTCGAGCGACTTCTCCCCCCATTTCCCGGTGACCTACTGCAGTTCCGGCAGCTATTTATCGTTACCCCCCTGCGCCCCGCAGCTGAAGCAATGTATCCGTGGTGCTTCCCGGCAATCCCGCGATCTATGCCCGTCTTTTTGGCAATTCCAACATCTGAACGGCCGACCCTTGGACGC
The DNA here is from genome assembly GCA_963966675.1 of Lasioglossum calceatum. Classification (NCBI taxonomy): domain Eukaryota; kingdom Metazoa; phylum Arthropoda; class Insecta; order Hymenoptera; family Halictidae; genus Lasioglossum; species Lasioglossum calceatum. The sequence continues at coordinate 644 of CAXAAD010000033.1, forward strand.
GCGTTGATTGTCGCGCGGCCGTTTCGTCCACCGATCAGTATTCGCGGTTTCTTCCGGCTTTCGCGGCGCGTTACTATCTGACCGATCCCTTGAGTCGGTCCGGTCTCCCGATTCTCTTCGCCCGGCAGCTGAATAAACTTTCGCGCACGGCGCTAAAGAGTCTCGTTTGCCCGGGCCGGGTCGGTATTCTTCTTGGGTGTGGGTGGGGGCCCGGTCGCCCTCTTCGCCACCCCCGGCCGTGATCGCGTTCGCGTACTCCACGTGCACGGTCCTCCCTCTCCCCGGTTGTTTACGAGAGGCGTGGCGATTGGGGTCATACGCGAAGATCGGATGAGCCATTTCTGACTGCTTCGGATTCCGTTTTAATTTCTCTATATCTGTTTCGCGTTCTGCCTCTATTAACGCCTTCTCCAATTGGCCTAGCCGGGTTATCGTCGCATACGCGATCGCGTTTCGAAGGGATGGTTTCGCCCCCCAATAGGTTCGTGTCATCCTCTTCTCCTCCGGCCACGGAGTGTCTAATCGGTCGAACATCCCTCCCATACTTGTGAGGTAGTCGCGGACGGGTTCGTGTTCCCCCTGGGAACGATCTTTTATATTTCGCGTTAGGGTGTCGTAGTAATCAGGGTCCACGAAATACTCCCGAAATTCGCGCTCGAAGTCGCTCCAGGTTTTTATCTGGGCTTCCCTCTGCTTGTACCAGTGCAATGCCGTGCTCTCTAGACAAACCGTCATGCAACGAAGCAAGTATCGGTCTGGGATGTTATTATGCTTGCGGCGTTCTGCGAGGCGTTCGAGGAAGGTTACTGAATCTTCCCCGGGCGCCCCGGCAAATGTCGTCCGCCACCGTCTCATTATTTCCGATAACGGCGTTCCCCGGCAATACATTTCGCCACTGATACTCGGAGAGGGTTCACCCAAGATACCCGGGGTAGCCTCTGACGGCTGTTCTCCCCATTCTCGCTTCGGGGGCGTTCGCGGGGGGTATTCCCACTTTCCGTGTAACGGTACCTGCAGAGTAAAGTCGCGGGGTGGCGACCTTGCCTCTGCGTCCCGCTCCTCATCCGAAGTTACCGCGTCGGGATTATAGGGGTCGTCCTCGTCCTCATTTTCATTATAAGCGGAGAGGTAGTCCCAGTCGTCCCCCCCTTCGCGGTCTAGTTGCAGCATGTTTATCGGCAGCTCGAAATTCCGTACCCGATCGACACCCTAATACCGTCCTAAATTGCCCCGGCAATAAACACCGTTTGTTTGTTTTGCCGGTCGTACCCCGGCAAGGTTATCTCGGTTCCGGCCTTACGACGCGCCAACAAAGGGAACTTGATCTCGACCGCGTCCCGATATAAACAAGCGTCTCGTTGTCAACAAGCGCTTACGAAAAAAATTTTCCTCGAATTCCTCGAGTGGTCTACCGGGTGACCGAGAACGGTTTCCTACTCCGGCAGCGCAAATTTTCCCTGAATTCGTACTGCGTCCTCCCCCAGCAATTCTTGTCGTACTACTCTCGCAACCGAACTATCTCGCAACTCGTTATCAAAAAAAAACGAATGAAAGAAACTAATCGGTTCGCGAGATCGTCCCTAAACGATTCTGCCCGGCAATTTGTCGTAACCGGCAGTAACAATATTCCGTCGTAACTAAATTCACCAATCGGTGATCGCAAATACTAATTCACCCGCAGGTGATCGCAAGGGCAGCGCCTTCCGGCAGCTATTCTCCCGTATCGCAAAAAGTGAGCGTAATATTCTAAAACTAATCAAACGACACGTGACGTTACTCTCTACTACGGCACAGCTTCTTAATACGCCCCGTCCATCACCAAATTTATCAAGGAGTTCACCCGTTCTGGGTGCACCCCGCAAGAAGCAACACACAAAAAAAAACAAGAAAACAAAACCAATACACAATAAATATATGGGGTCTTTCCTGTGCCAACCTGGGGTTTCGAACCCGTCGAAACCGCAGTTCTCAATCAAAAAAAAAAAAGAAAACGAACGGAACAAGTTTAATAAATTCGCACTGAACTCGAAACAAAATAAATATTACACGACGAAAAGGAAATAAATTAATAGAATCAATAAATTACGGAAAAATAAATAGAATATCACAAAAAAAAATTGACTAGAAATTAACGAGGGAGAATAACGAGGAATTTACAGTGCGAGGAAGAATAGAGCGTAGAGAGAAAAGAAAAGGTGAGAAGAGAAGAAAAGAAAGAAAAGGAAAGAAAAGCAGAGAGTACGCGAACTCGCTATTCCCACTCAAAATTAGAAAACAAGAATATTTACAATTTGCCCGCGAAAACACGGAAGAAAATAATGGTAATAAATAAAGAGAAAAACCAACATGAATAAATAACGAAAATAAATACGGAAAAATAAATATTAAAGTTGAATAAATAATCGAACGATAAGTATACGAATAGCACAGGAAAGGCAGAATCAATCAATATATGGCATAATAATCTCATTTCAATACATGATAAATCAATTTCGAAACCGAACATCATGGAAATCAATAAATGCATTTCAACGACACCACAGTCTCAATTCGGTCTATGAGAAAATAGCGTAATACTTTCCGTTCAACCGAATCCAGTCTGCGAAGTCGTATCTTACATCAGGATCGTTCTCCGTTCGATTCGAAATTCAGAAAAAAAATACATGAAATAGCATACACAATTCATAAATAAAAATCAGTTCAATTCAATAGAAAATTGGCAAAATAATGCATCAAAAATTCAAGACAACATATCACAATTTATAAATCAATTCCGGCAGCATTGATCTGAAATCAATTTCGGAAATTTACATCCGGAATTCAATCCAGCCGCTGCCACAACAAAACAAATAAATTCCAATCAATAACAGGTCATATAAGAAATGTGCTCGCTTCGTTGGCTCTGCGAAAGTCGTAGGAATTTCACGGTCGTAACGGGTGTTTGTTTTCGACGCCGCGACGGCCACGTTCGCACCCGGACTTTGTCCGTTCGACGAGAAAAATTCGACGAGAAAAAAAATTCGAGATTCTCGTGAGAGCCTCACGTCGTTCCGCGCATCTCCTTTCGAAACAGCCCTTATACAAGTCGCTCTTTCAGCGAGATGTCCCTGTTCGGGCGCCAAATTTGTCACATCGGCTAGCTTTCCCTCGTCCTCTGGACGGCGAAAACCTAGCGACACCGGGTATTTATGGGCCTGAAGGCCGGGCCGCGGTCGGCCGCACGAGACGCGGTCCACCCGGGACAAAAGTGATTCGTCGACTCGTCGTTTCTCGAAATCTTCGCCAAGGTGTTCGGGCGCCAGGCACTGTTTAAAGGTGCCACGCTAAGTCGCCACAGCGACGAGCACTTCGAGAAACGTTTTCACGAGCCGACGGTCACCGATAACTCGACAAAACTCTTCGCGAACGGGTTCAGGGTACTACGCGGAGTGAACGCGAGGCGTTCCCCGCGGCGGGAAGGTTTCTCACGTAATAATCTTGACTCTCAGCGAATTTCGGCTAACGAGACTTTATTACTCGACTGAATGTACAACGGGGCTGCCAGCCGTAACCGGCAGCTTTTCGAGGTTAGCCGGCGCGTGACAGGTGGTCGTCGACGGATCTTAGTCGCACGCGCTCTTCTTCGTTCGAACGTAATTCGAACTTCGCGTCGAATTCGGCAGCAACGCGATGACGGCGTTGGCGTCCGCGGAACACGCGTTCTACGCCCGAATTCCGATGGAAAACGCGTTACAAGGGCTTCTCGTCGAATTAACACTTGTCTCGAGTACGACGCGAGCACGAGGCGACGTCCCACCGTGGGACGAGACGAGGCTAGCGTGAAAGAAACGACGACGCGCGGATCCTCGCAAAAGAAAATAGTGCTCTGCACCCGCTAATAATTTTCCCCGCGCGTTCGTCGCTCGGCAATTACGTGCCGCTCGCGAATTAACGCTGCTTCCGGCAGCCCGTAACTACGCCGATCTTTCGCCGACGCGATCGCGAACCCAAAATGCTTCCCGAGCCAACGCGAAAGAAAGATCACTTTATTATTCGGATGAGAATCCGACAAAGGCTTACCAAATGGGTTTCTTTTGTTGAAGCCGTGGACACGGATCGCTTCTGTCCCTCAATTCCGGCAGCTTTGTCGCACAAAGTAGTTCTACGGTTTATTACAAGGAACAATTACAAGGAATGTTACTCGACTTGAGCCAAAGAAGAAGTGATCTTCTACGCGATGACTCGGGAACGCGGAAGCGAAGCGTCCCCCCCTTCCGCTCGCTTCTCCCCGCGTAACGCTCGGACCTATCGCGCTCTGATTTTCGGCAGGGGCCTCGCCCTGCGTGACGGTCCCTGGGCTCCGGCGATTGGCGGCCTCTCCGGCAGCGGTGCCCGTCGATTGGCCGCTCCCTGCTGAGGTGATCGCTGTCAGCCAATCCGGCAACTGGCCAGGTTTCTCTCCGGGTGAGGCGACGGCAAGACGGCTGAGATTTCTGTCTTGGCCGTGGGCTTCTTGTCGGCGCCTCCAGGTTGTTTATCCTGAGCCACGTCGATCTCTCTGCTGTTCTCCGGCAGGGTTCTCGTCGGAGCCATCCTTGTTCCATTTCCGTTTGCGGGAAGAAGTTCGTCAGGTCCCCCCCTTGGGGACCTGATTACGGTCCTGCAAACTCGCGTCGCGCAAATTGGCGCGACGCTCAAAGTATCAGAGTTCGCCCATTTGTCTCGCTCGTGCCCAGGGAGAGCGTTCGCCCCTATTTTTCCGCTCTTAGCCTACCGGAATCTGACCCGGTCTTCCGATCCTATTATTCGGAAGACGTTGGCAAACAGTGCCACGTCACAGCGTATAACGTATGACGTATAACGTATAACGTATAACGTATAACGTATAACGTATAACGTATAACGTATAACGGATAACGAATAACGTATAACGTATAACGTATAGCGTATAACGTATAGCGTATAACGTATAACGTATAACGTATAACGTATAACGTATAACGTATAACGTATAACGTATAACGTACAACGAATAACGCATAACGTATAACGTATAACGTATAACGAATAACGCATAACGAATATCGTTTAAGGTGTAACATATAAAGTATAAGGTGTATCGTATAACACATAACGTATAACGAATGACGTATAACGTATAACGTATAACGTATAACGTATAACGTATAACGTATAACGTATAACGTATAACGTATAACGTATAACGTATAACGTATAACGTATAACGTATAACGTATAGCGTATAACGTATATCGTATAACGTATAACTTATAACGTATAACGTATAACGTATAACGTATAACGTATAACGTATAACGTATAACGTATAACGTATAACGTATAACATATAAGGTGTAACGTAAAACGTATAACGTATAACGTATAACGTATAACGTATAACGTATAACGTATAACGTATAGCTTATAGCGTATAACGTATAGCGTATAACGTATAACGTATAACGTATAACGTATAACATATAAGGTGTAACGTATAACGTATAACGTATAACGTATAACGTATAACGTATAACGTATAACGTATAACGTATAACGTGTAACGTATAACGTGTAACGTATATCGTGTAACGTATAACGTGTAACGTATAACGTGTAACGTATAACGTATAACGTATAACGTATAACGTATAACGTATAACGTATAACGTATAACGTATAACGTATAACGTATAACGTATAACGTATAACGTATAACGTATAACGTATAACGTATAACGTATAACATATAACGTATAGCTTATAGCGTATAACGTATAGCGTATAACGTATAACGTATAACGTATAACATATAAGGTGTAACGTATAACGTATAACGTATAACGTATACAATATAAGGTGTAACGTATAACGTATAACGTATAACGTATAACGTATAACGTATAACGTATAACGTATAACGTATAACGTATAACGTATAACGTATAACGTATAACGTATAACGCATAACGTATAACGTATAACGTATAACGTATAACGTATAACGTATAACGTATAACGTATAACGTATAACGTATAACGTATAACTAATAACGTATAACGTATAACGTATAACGTATAACGTATAACGTATAGCGTATAACGTATATCGTATAACGTATAACTTATAACGTATAACGTATAACGTATAACGTATAACGTATAACGTATAACGTATAACGTATAACGTATAACGTATAACGTATAACGTATAACGTATAACGTATAACGTATAACGTATAACGTATAACGTATATCGTATAACGTATAACGTATAACGTATAACGTATAACGTATAGCGTATAACGTATAGCGTATAACGTATATCGTATAACGTATAACTTATAACGTATAACGTATAACGTATAACGTATAGCGTATAACGTATAACGTATAACGTATAACGTATAACGTATAACGTATAACGTATAACGTATAGCTTATAGCGTATAACGTATAGCGTATAACGTATAACGTATAACGTATAACATATAAGGTGTAACGTATAACGTATAACGTATAACGTATAACGTATAACGTATAACTTATAACGTATAACGTATAACGTATAACGTATAACGTATAACGTATAACGTATAACGTATAACGTATAACGTATAACGTATAACGTATAACGTATAACGTATAACGTATAACGTATAACGTATAACGTATAACGTATAACGTATAACGTATAACGTATAACGTATAACGTATAACGTATAACGTATAACGTATAACGTATAACGTATAACGTATAACGTATAACGTATAACGTATAACGTATAACGTATAACGTATAACGTATAACGTATAACGTATAACGTATAACGTATAACGTATAACGTATAACGTATAACGTATAACGTATAACGTATAACGTATAACGTATAACGTATAACGTATAACGTATAACGTATAACGTATAACGTATAACGTATAACGTATAACGTATAACATATAACGTATAGCTTATAGCGTATAACGTATAGCGTATAACGTATAACGTATAACGTATAACATATAAGGTGTAACGTATAACGTATAACGTATAACGTATACAATATAAGGTGTAACGTATAACGTATAACGTATAACGTATAACGTATAACGTATAACGTATAACGTATAACGTATAACGTATAACGTATAACGTATAACGTATAACGTATAACGTATAACGTATAACGTATAGCTTATAGCGTATAACGTATAGCGTATAACGTATAACGTATAACGTATAACATATAAGGTGTAACGTATAACGTATAACGTATAACGTATAACATATAAGGTGTAACGTATAACGTATAACGTATAACGTATAACGTATAGCTTATAGCGTATAACGTATAGCGAATAACGTATAACGTATAACGTATAACGTATAACATATAAGGTGTAACGTATAACGTATAACGTATAACGTATAACGTATAACGTATAACGTATAACGTATAACGTATAACGTATAACGTATAACGTATAACGTATAACGTATAACGTATAACGTATAACGTATAACGTATAACGTATAACGTATAACGTATAACGTATAACGTATAACGTATAACGTATAACGTATAACGTATAACGTATAACGTATAACGTATAACGTATAACGTATAGCGTATAACGTATAACGTATAACATATAAGGTGTAACGTATAACGTATAACGTATAACATATAAGGTGTAACGTATAACGTATAACGTATAACGTATAACGTATAACGTATAACGTATAACGAATAACGTATAACGTATAACGTATAACGTATAGCTTATAGCGTATAACGTATAGCGTATAACGTATAACGTATAACGTATAACGTATAACATATAAGGTGTAACGTATAACGTATAACGTATAACGTATAACGTATAACGTATAACGTATAACGTATAACGTATAACGTATAACGTATAACGTATAACGTATAACGTATAACGTATAACGTATAACGTATAACGTATAACGTATAACGTATAACGTATAACGTATAACGTATAACGTATAACGTATAACGTATGACGTATAACGTATAACGTATAACGTATAACGTATAACGTATAACGTATAACGTATAACGTATAACGTATTACGTATAACGAATAACGCATAACGAATATCGTTTAAGGTGTAACATATAAAGTATAAGGTGTATCGAATAACACATAACGTATAACGAATGACGTATAACGTATAACGTATAACGTATAACGTATAACGTATAACGTATAACGTATAACGTATAACGTATAGCGTATAACGTATAACGTATAGCGTATAACGTATAGCGTATAACGTATAACGTATAACGTATAACGTATAACGTATAACGTATAACGTATAACGTATAACGTATAACGAATAACGCATAACGTATAACGTATAACGTATAACGAATAACGCATAACGAATATCGTTTAAGGTGTAACATATAAAGTATAAGGTGTATCGTATAACACATAACGTATAACGAATGACGTATAACGTATAACGTATAACGTATAACGTATAACGTATAACGTATAACGTATAACGTATAACGTATAACGTATAACGTATAACGTATAACGTATAACGTATAACGTATAACGTATAACGTATAACGTATAACGTATAACGTATAACGTATAACGTATAACGTATAACGTATAACGTATAACGTATAACGTATAACGTATAACGTATAACGTATAACGTATAACGTATAACGTATAACGTATAACGTATAACGTATAACGTATAACGTATAACGTATAACGTATAACGTATAACGTATAACGTATAACGTATAACGTATAACGTATAACGTATAACGTATAACGTATAACGTATAACGTATAACGTATAACGTATAACGTATAACGTATAACGTATAACGTATAACGTATAACGTATAACGTATAACGTATAACGTATAACGTATAACGTATAACGTATAACGTATAACGTATAACGTATAACGTATAACGTATAACGTATAACGTATAACGTATAACGTATAACGTATAACGTATAACGTATAACGTATAACGTATAACGTATAACGTATAACGTATAACGTATAACGTATAACGTATAACGAATAACGCATAACGAATATCGTTTAAGGTGTAACATATAAAGTATAAGGTGTATCGTATAACACATAACGTATAACGAATGACGTATAACGTATAACGTATAACGTATAATGTATAACGTATAACGTATAACGTATAGCGTATAACGTATAACGTATAGCGTATAACGTATAGCGTATAACGTATAACGTATAACGTATAACGTATAACGTATAACGTATAACGTATAACGTATAACGTATAACGAATAACGCATAACGAATATCGTTTAAGGTGTAACATATAAAGTATAAGGTGTATCGTATAACGTATAACGTATAACGTATAACGTATAACGTATAACGTATAACGTATAACGTATAACGAATAACGCATAACGAATATCGTTTAAGGTGTAACATATAAAGTATAAGGTGTATCGTATAACACATAACGTATAACGAATGACGTATAACGTATAACGTATAACGTATAACGTATAACGTATAACGTATAACGTATAACGTATAACGTATAACGTATAACGTATAACGTATAACGTATAACGTATAACGTATAACGTATAACGTATAACGTATAACGTATAACGTATAACGTATAACGTATATCGTATAACGTATAACGTATAACGTATAACGTATAACGTATAGCGTATAACGTATAGCGTATAACGTATATCGTATAACGTATAACTTATAACGTATAACGTATAACGTATAACGTATAGCGTATAACGTATAACGTATAACGTATAACGTATAACGTATAACGTATAACGTATAGCTTATAGCGTATAACGTATATCGTATAACGTATAACTTATAACGTATAACGTATAACGTATAACGTATAACGTATAACGTATAACGTATAACGTATAACGTATAACGTATAACGTATAACGTATAACGTATAACGTATAACGTATAACGTATAACGTATAACGTATAACGTATAACGTATAACGTATAACGTATAACGTATAACGTATAACGTATAACGTATAACGTATAACGTATAACGTATAACGTATAACGTATAACGTATAACGTATAACGTATAACGTATAACGTATAACGTATAACGTATAACGTATAACGTATAACGTATAACGTATAACATATAACGTATAGCTTATAGCGTATAACGTATAGCGTATAACGTATAACGTATAACGTATAACATATAAGGTGTAACGTATAACGTATAACGTATAACGTATACAATATAAGGTGTAACGTATAACGTATAACGTATAACGTATAACGTATAACGTATAACGTATAGCTTATAGCGTATAACGTATAGCGTATAACGTATAACGTATAACGTATAACATATAAGGTGTAACGTATAACGTATAACGTATAACGTATAACGTATAACGTATAACGTATAACGTATAACGTATAACGTATAACGTATAACGTATAACGTATAACGTATAACGTATAACGTATAACGTATAACGTATAACGTATAACGTATAACGTATAACGTATAACGTATAACGTATAACGTATAACGTATAACGTATATCGTATAACGTATAACGTATAACGTATAACGTATAACGTATAACGTATAACGTATAACGTATAACGTATAACGTATAACGTATAACGTATAACGTATAACGTATAACGTATAACGTATAACGTATAACGTATAACATATAACGTATAGCTTATAGCGTATAACGTATAGCGTATAACGTATAGCGTATAACGTATAACGTATAACGTATAACGTATAACGTATAACGTATAACGTATAACGTATAACGTATAACGTATAACGTATAACGTATAACGTATAACGTATAACGTATAACGTATAACGTATAACGTATAACGTATAACGTATAACGTATAACGTATAACGTATAACGTATAACGTATAACGTATAACGTATAACGTATAACGTATAACGTATAACGTATAACGTATAACGTATAACGTATAACGTATAACGTATAACGTATAACGTATAACGTATAACGTATAACGTATAACGTATAACGTATAACGTATAACGTATAACGTATAACGTATAACGTATAACGTATAACGTATAACGTATAACGTATAACGTATAACGTATAACGTATAACGTATAACGTATAACGTATAACGTATAACGTATAACGTATAACGTATAACGTATAACGTATAACGTATAACGTATAACGTATAACGTATAACGTATAACGTATAACGTATAACGTATAACGTATAACGTATAACGTATAACGTATAACGTATAACGTATAACGTATAACGTATAACGTATAACGTATAACGTATAACGTATAACGGATAACGAATAACGTATAACGTATAACGTATAGCGTATAACGTATAGCGTATAACGTATAACGTATAACGTATAACGTATAACGTATAACGTATAACGTATAACGTATAACGTATAACGAATAACGCATAACGAATATCGTTTAAGGTGTATCATATAACGTATAAGGTGTATCGTATAACACATAACGTATAACGAATAACGTATAACGTATAACGTATAACGTATAAGGTATAAGGTATAACGTATAACGTATAAGGTATAAGGTATAACGTATAACGTATAACGTATAACGTATAACGTATAACGTATAACGTATAACGTATAACGTATAACGTATAACGTATAACGTATAACGTATAACGTATAACGTATAACGTATAACGTATAACGTATAACGTATATCGTATAACGTATAACATATAACGTATAACGTATAACGTATAACGTATAACGTATAACGTATAACGTATAACGTATAGCGTATAACGTATATCGTATAACGTATAACTTATAACGTATAACGTATAACGTATAACGTATAGCGTATAACGTATAACGTATAACGTATAACGTATAACGTATAACGTATAACGTATAACGTATAACGTATAACATATAACGTATAACGTATAACGATTAAAGTATAACGTATAACGTATAACGTATAACGTATAGCGTATAACGTATAGCGTATAACGTATGACGTATAACGTATAACGTATAACGTATAACGTATAACGTATAACGTATAACGTATAACGGATAACGAATAACGTATAACGTATAACGTATAGCGTATAACGTATAGCGTATAACGTATAACGTATAACGTATAACGTATAACGTATAACGTATAACGTATAACGTATAACGTACAACGAATAACGCATAACGTATAACGTATAACGTATAACGAATAACGCATAACGAATATCGTTTAAGGTGTAACATATAAAGTATAAGGTGTATCGTATAACACATAACGTATAACGAATGACGTATAACGTATAACGTATAACGTATAACGTATAACGTATAACGTATAACGTATAACGTATAACGTATAACGTATAACGTATAACGTATAACGTATAACGTATAACGTATAACGTATAGCGTATAACGTATATCGTATAACGTATAACTTATAACGTATAACGTATAACGTATAACGTATAACGTATAACGTATAACGTATAACGTATAACGTATAACGTATAACGTATAACATATAAGGTGTAACGTATAACGTATAACGTATAACGTATAACGTATAACGTATAACGTATAACGTATAACGTATAGCTTATAGCGTATAACGTATAGCGTATAACGTATAACGTATAACGTATAACGTATAACATATAAGGTGTAACGTATAACGTATAACGTATAACGTATAACGTATAACGTATAACGTATAACGTATAACGTATAACGTGTAACGTATAACGTGTAACGTATAACGTGTAACGTATAACGTGTAACGTATAACGTGTAACGTATAACGTATAACGTATAACGTATAACGTATAACGTATAACGTATAACGTATAACGTATAACGTATAACGTATAACGTATAACGTATAACGTATAACGTATAACGTATAACATATAACGTATAGCGTATAACGTATAACGTATAACGTATAACATATAAGGTGTAACGTATAACGTATAACGTATAACATATAAGGTGTAACGTATAACGTATAACGTATAACGTATAACGTATAACGTATAACGTATAACGTATAACGTATAGCTTATAGCGTATAACGTATAGCGTATAACGTATAACGTATAACGTATAACGTATAACATATAAGGTGTAACGTATAACGTATAACGTATAACGTATAACGTATAACGTATAACGTATAACGTATAACGTATAACGTATAACGTATAATGTTTAACGTATAACGTATAACGTATAACGTATGACGTATAACGTATAACGTATAACGTATAACGTATAACGTATAACGTATAACGTATAACGTATAACGTATAACGTATAACGTATAACGTATAACGTATAACGTATAACGTATAACGTATAACGTATAACGTATAACGTATAACGTATAACGTATAACGTATAACGTATAACGTATAACGTATAACGTATAACGTATAACGTATAACGTATAACGTATAACGTATAACGTATAACGTATAACGTATAACGTATAACGTATAACGTATAACGTATAACGTATAACGTATAACGTATAACGTATAACGTATAACGTATAACGTATAACGTATAACGTATAACGTATAACGTATAACGTATAACGTATAACGTATAACGTATAACGTATAACGTATAACGTATAACGTATAACGTATAACGTATAACGTATAACGTATAACGTATAACGTATAACGTATAACGTATAACGTATATCGTTTAAGGTGTAACATATAAAGTATAAGGTGTATCGTATAACACATAACGTATAACGAATGACGTATAACGTATAACGTATAACGTATAACGTATAACGTATAACGTATAACGTATAACGTATAACGTATAACGTATAACGTATAACGTATAACGTATAACGTATAACGTATAACGTATAACGTATAACGTATAACGTATAACGTATAACGTATAACGTATAACGTATAGCGTATAACGTATATCGTATAACGTATAACTTATAACGTATAACGTGTAACGTATAACGTATAACGTATAACGTATAACGTATAACGTACAACGTATAACGTATAACGTATAACGTATAACATATAACGTATAACGTATAACGTATAACATATAACGTATAGCGTATAACGTATAACGTATAACGTATAACATATAAGGTGTAACGTATAACGTATAACGTATAACATATAAGGTGTAACGTATAACGTATAACGTATAACGTATAACGTATAACGTATAACGTATAACGTATAACGTATAACGTATAACGTATAACGTATAACGTATAACGTATAACGTATAACGTATAACGTATAACGTATAACGTATAGCTTATAGCGTATAACGTATAGCGTATAACGTATAACGTATAACGTATAACGTATAACATATAAGGTGTAACGTATAACGTATAACGTATAACGTATAACGTATAACGTATAACGTATAACGTATAACGTATAACGTATAACGTATAACGTATAACGTATAACGTATAACGTATAACGTATAACGTATAACGTATAACGTATAACGTATAACGTATAACGTATAACGTATAACGTATGACGTATAACGTATAACGTATAACGTATAACGTATAACGTATAACGTGTAACGTATTACGTATAACGAATAACGCATAACGAATATCGTTTAAGGTGTAACATATAAAGTATAAGGTGTATCGTATAACACATAACGTATAACGAATGACGTATAACGTATAACGTATAACGTATAACGTATAACGTATAACGTATAACGTATAACGTATAACGTATAACGTATAACGTATAACGTATAACGTATAACATATAACGTATAACGTATAACGATTAAAGTATAACGTATAACGTATAACGTATAACGTATAGCGTATAACGTATAGCGTATAACGTATGACGTATAACGTATAACGTATAACGTATAACGTATAACGTATAACGTATAACGTATAACGTATAACGTATAACGTATAACGTATAACGTATAACGTATAACGTATAACGTATAACGTATAACGTATAACGTATAACGTATAACGTATAACGTACAACGAATAACGCATAACGTATAACGTATAACGTATAACGAATAACGCATAACGAATATCGTTTAAGGTGTAACATATAAAGTATAAGGTGTATCGTATAACACATAACGTATAACGAATGACGTATAACGTATAACGTATAACGTATAACGTATAACGTATAACGTATAACGTATAACGTATAACGTATAACGTATAACGTATAACGTATAACGTATAACGTATAACGTATAACGTATAGCGTATAACGTATATCGTATAACGTATAACTTATAACGTATAACGTATAACGTATAACGTATAACGTATAACGTATAACGTATAACGTATAACGTATAACGTATAACGTATAACGTATAACATATAAGGTGTAACGTATAACGTATAACGTATAACGTATAACGTATAACGTATAACGTATAACGTATAACGTATAGCTTATAGCGTATAACGTATAGCGTATAACGTATAACGTATAACGTATAACGTATAACATATAAGGTGTAACGTATAACGTATAACGTATAACGTATAACGTATAACGTATAACGTATAACGTATAACGTATAACGTGTAACGTATAACGTGTAACGTATAACGTGTAACGTATAACGTGTAACGTATAACGTGTAACGTATAACGTATAACGTATAACGTATAACGTATAACGTATAACGTATAACGTATAACGTATAACGTATAACGTATAACGTATAACGTATAACGTATAACATATAACGTATAGCGTATAACGTATAACGTATAACGTATAACATATAAGGTGTAACGTATAACGTATAACGTATAACATATAAGGTGTAACGTATAACGTATAACGTATAACGTATAACGTATAACGTATAACGTATAACGTATAACGTATAGCTTATAGCGTATAACGTATAGCGTATAACGTATAACGTATAACGTATAACGTATAACATATAAGGTGTAACGTATAACGTATAACGTATAACGTATAACGTATAACGTATAACGTATAACGTATAACGTATAACGTATAACGTATAACGTATAATGTATAACGTATAACGTATAACGTATAACGTATGACGTATAACGTATAACGTATAACGTATAACGTATAACGTATAACGTATAACGTATAACGTATAACGTATAACGTATAACGTATAACGTATAACGTATAACGTATAACGTATAACGTATAACGTATAACGTATAACGTATAACGTATAACGTATAACGTATAACGTATAACGTATAACGTATAACGTATAACGTATAACGTATAACGTATAACGTATAACGTATAACGTATAACGTATAACGTATAACGTATAACGTATAACGTATAACGTATAACGTATAACGTATAACGTATAACGTATAACGTATAACGTATAACGTATAACGTATAACGTATAACGTATATCGTTTAAGGTGTAACATATAAAGTATAAGGTGTATCGTATAACACATAACGTATAACGAATGACGTATAACGTATAACGTATAACGTATAACGTATAACGTATA
Organism: Lasioglossum calceatum; assembly: GCA_963966675.1. Lineage (NCBI taxonomy): Eukaryota > Metazoa > Arthropoda > Insecta > Hymenoptera > Halictidae > Lasioglossum > Lasioglossum calceatum. The sequence continues at coordinate 17,320 of CAXAAD010000033.1, forward strand.
ACGTATAACGTATAACGTATAACGTATAACGTATAACGTATAACGTATAACGTATAACGTATAACGTATAACGTATAACGTATAACGTATAACGTATAACGTATAGCGTATAACGTATATCGTATAACGTATAACTTATAACGTATAACGTATAACGTATAACGTATAACGTATAACGTATAACGTATAACGTATAACGTATAACGTATAACGTATAACGTATAACATATAACGTATAGCGTATAACGTATAACGTATAACATATAAGGTGTAACGTATAACGTATAACGTATAACATATAAGGTGTAACGTATAACGTATAACGTATAACGTATAACGTATAACGTATAACGTATAACGTATAACGTATAACGTATAGCTTATAGCGTATAACGTATAGCGTATAACGTATAACGTATAACGTATAACGTATAACATATAAGGTGTAACGTATAACGTATAACGTATAACGTATAACGTATAACGTATAACGTATAACGTATAACGTATAACGTATAACGTATAACGTATAACGTATAACGTATAACGTATAACGTATAACGTATAACGTGTAACGTATAACGTGTAACGTATAACGTGTAACGTATAACGTGTAACGTATAACGTGTAACGTATAACGTATAACGTATAACGTATAACGTATAACGTATAACGTATAACGTATAACGTATAACGTATAACGTATAACGTATAACGTATAACGTATAACGTATAACATATAACGTATAGCGTATAACGTATAACGTATAACGTATAACATATAAGGTGTAACGTATAACGTATAACGTATAACATATAAGGTGTAACGTATAACGTATAACGTATAACGTATAACGTATAACGTATAACGTATAACGTATAACGTATAGCTTATAGCGTATAAC
>CAXAAD010000034.1:600000-753823 GCA_963966675.1 Lasioglossum calceatum
CGCGCGTGTCGTCTGCTAGGAAAAGAGCCCCTTAAGGGTCACCGGACCACGCTTCGCGACTCCGCCATACTTGTATCTCCGCGTCTAGCCTACGGTCCTCGGACCGCACGCCGCGACTCCGCCGCACTCGTATCTCCGTGATTCGACTCCAGTCCTCGGACCACACTTCGCGACTCCGCGATACTTGTACCTCCGCGCTTAGTCTCCGGTCCTCGGACCACACTTCGCGACTCCGCGATACTTGTACCTCCGCGCTTAGTCCCCGGTCCTCGAACCACACTCCGCGACTCCGCGATACTTGTACCTCCGCGCTTAGTCTCCGGTCCTCGGACCACACTTCGCGACTCCGCGATACTTGTACCGCCGCGCTTAGTCTCCGGTCCTCGACCGCGCCGCGCGATTCTGCCGTCGAGGATAATCCTCGACCACCGGACCCACGGGTCACTTGATCTTCCGCCGCGTTACATGTACGTCAGCCCAGCGAGGGCAACCATTGTCACTTAGGTTAAGCGACGCAAATAAACTCGGTTTATTTAAGCATCCCTGGACTATTACTCATTCGTGGCCACGGAACCTTGGCAACCGACTGGGCCGGCATTCTCTCCCGAACTGCATTCGTTACAAAGTTAATCGCCGCCACACGGTCTATCCATACATTGTAGTAAGGAGGGAGAGAGAGAGATAGAGAGAGGGAGCAGAGAACGGATGGAGAATTGACAGTGTTACGACCCGCGGCCGGAAATTCCGGTGGAGAGGATCGTAAGGGAGATTTTCAATGGACGATCTTCGATCCACGTGGTCCGTACGCCCACGTCTGATCAGGACCGATACCGGTGCCTGCCGAGAGTGCCGCGAATAGTTTGGCGAGGAACGAACGAATGTTCAGATCGCCGTGAATGGGGACGCGGCGTGAAAATAAATGATTTGTGCGACGCGACTGCAACGCGTGTAAGACGCGTTCAGGACGGGGAGGTGTGTGATACGGTAGTCGTCACGAAGTTCGCCTGTCGCGCGGGGAGGATTCGGAGCTGCCGAGTCTGTGTTCCCCGTACCGAGCGACCTGGTGGGCTCAGACGTACGCGGAGGAACACAGAAGTCACTGGGGGCACGATCGTTATTTGGAGCTACCGAGCCCGCGTTCCCTGTACCGAGCGACCTGGTGGGCTCAGACGTACGCGGAGGAACACGGGGGTCTAGACTACGTGCACCACCGAACTATCACACACACTCAGGCGGTATTGCCTCCGGCACGGGTTACGCGTTCGGCGCGGCGCGGCGCCGGGGTTGTTCAATAGTACCACCTCAAAGTGAGGGCCCTCCTCGTGGCGTAGCGGTCGTAACGCGGGTCGTCTACGCAGATATCCTCTAACCGAGGGAGATTTGGAACGAAGGAGACAGGAACGAGTTTCCACGGTTTGGGGCCCTCTGCCTCTTCCTCAGCCGGAGGTCTTGGCCTCGCGGGTTCGTCGGCTGGCTTCACTATCCGAACCGACCCGAAGAAGGGGGTATCGCGGACGACTCTCACTCCCTTGAGGACTCCTAGGAACTCGCTATACGTGGTGCCCGACCCTTCGTGGGCGTGTTCCCGTACCAACTTTCTGAGCTGGTATTTACGGCCGGCGCGTCGCGGCATGTGAGACCGACTAAAAGGGGGTCAAAGAGCGCGATCAAAATTTCCACAAGTCGCGACGGCGGCCTTCCTTCGTACCGAGCAGCCTGGTGGGCTCAGACGTACGACGAAATGCCGGGTTCTAGAATGACACGAAGAACACTGAAGGGTCTCACACACTCGCGAACACGACGGCACTGACGCGGAATAGCACTGGGTGATGCAGGATGGTGAATAGAACGGACGATGGTGTAGTGCAAAGAAAGAAATATAATTGTCCGAAAATGTACAGGCAAAATAATAGAAAGAAACAAAGCGTGAATGCAGCACGAAGCGCGAAAGAACAAAATGAAATAAAATAAAACGAAATAATAGAAAAGAAACAAGGCGTAGATGCAGCACGAAGCGCGAAAGAACAAAATGAAATAAAATATAACGAAATAATAGAAAGCAAACAAGGCGTAGATGCAGCACGAAACGCGAAAGAACAAAATGAAATAAAATAAGAATCGCCGAAAAGTATAAGCGCGAAGAGATTTAGAAAGTGATAAAGAGGTATACGACCTGATTAGTATGAATACTGAACTGGAACTGAGAGGACGAGGCCCTGATCCTTGCCTTATTTATAGGTCGAGCGCGGACCATACGAATTTGGGTAACACGTGCAATTAGTCACGTACCCCACGACTGTTTTGCGCGTTTTTAGAAGGAATCGTCTACTTCTTTGTTATCGTAAATAAGGACGAGTAAGGTTGCGGCGCTCGTTCCTGCCTGTTGCTAGGCCGGCGTACGCTCGCACCGGCTACCGTGTTATTATTCGTATGGTCGCGCTCGTAGGAAATGTGTGTATGGGTGTGTGTACATGCGCTGCGTGTTTACGCGTGTCGCTCGCTCGTTCGGCGCGGTTATGGTCCGAATATACATCCGTATACGCGCGCGGGATTGTACGCGCTTATTTGAAAAGAACCTGGTTCAAGACGTCGGTACGACGTCACAACAGAAATAATAATATATTTCAACAAAAACATGTTTGTTTTCAATAGTTTTCTTTTTTAGGAAATCTCTTATGAGATTTAATACAACATATAGTACATTGCAGTAACTTTGTTTAATGTTAAATGCTACGATGGTCGTAGCTTTCCAGGAATACTAACTTCAAACATAAAAGCACGTAAACAGAGTTTGTATTATAGACCAAATGACAATACACCTAAACTGAGTTTACATTTTCTTCAGTACTCATACAGTTTTGATTACGTATTTCATTCCGAAATTTCAGCAGTTAATCATTAATCAATTATCCGATTGACGATTAATAATCGCGTTAATCGCAATTAACGATTAATAAGTATTTAATCGTTAACCGTAATTAACGAGTAAACTAGGAGATTAATTGTTAATTGCGATTAACGATTGAAGTAAACATTTAGTCGTCAATCGTTGATTAATTTTTTGCCCAACTCTGGACCACGCATACGAAAATTCTGGAGTAGTCTTTCCAAATTGAAAGCTCACCTTATATCTGTGGTTATCAGAAAAAACGCCGTATTTCACAATTTCAAAAAATTTTAGTTTATGCAGTAATTAAACTGTATAGTATAGGATGAACGTATTTACCAGCAAAAAGTAATGAAAATGGCGACCTCCCTATATTGGAAAAGGAAAAAGTTGTTGAAAATGACGAAATCTATAACATATGTACGTAATTAAATTTCATCAAGATCGGTGAAGAGTGCCTCTTTGTAAATAATTACCAAAATTTTTAATATACCACGTTTTTAAGACGGATTAAAAGATATAAAATAATTTGTCATAGCCCCATATAAAACAAATTTTCCATTACGATTGCCACCGTACCTGGCATAAGCGTTGGAACATAATATGACTCTTATGATCGCGGAACTAAAACACTTTTTTCCTCATATTTTTTATCAAGGTATGTAGACTGTGTATACAAATTTTCATGAATAAATTGGAATGTTTTATCGAAAAATGTTGCAAAAAAGTTAATTTTTAACATATTTTTAAAACAAATTATTATTTTTTAATCAGTTTACACGATAAGATTCCCCATTCAAAGACGCACAAATTGAATTTTGAAATTTTTGTCTAGACCTAATATTTTCGGAGATATTCAATAAAATAGGATTTTCCACCCCAACTTTGAGAGCTATTTTCACCCCCTCAACATGAATGTCGGCCGCTATAAAAAAATATGTGTCAAATATTTTTTTGAGTTCTATATCAAACCAAAATTTCATTAAAATCGGCATGTTACGATTAGGTAACCCCCCTTGTTAGAGTTCACTAATAACACTGTCCAACAAATTTCAACTTTTTTTTGTATTTCGATTCCCACTATGCGAGTCTTGTAGAGTTTTTCACGCTGATTCCGAATCTGGTCTTAATTTTTCTCCTATACGTACAGTTTTTGAGAAAATGGAGTTTTAAAAAAAGACATATTTTTCAACTTTGAACAAATATTGCGATGTTATTATAAAAGATATTGAATTGTTCTTTACAGCAAAAGATTCCTTAGACTTTCACGAATACAGTGATATATAATATTAATGCATTATGATTGTTTAAACATGTTTAAACAATCATTAAAGACGGAGAGACACCACTTTCGCACCAATTTTTGACGATATTTTTGAATTTATCTAAAAAAATAAGGGTCCAGCGGAAAATCGAACTATACCACGCGATAGAGCAGACTTTTATCTTGAGAAACCCCCTCCCCCCTTGAAGTTTTTGCGAAATCGACGTTTTTACCGAACCAGAAAGCAAAATATCTTCGCCCGACATGAGTTGCGGCCAGAGTTGGGCAGTATCTAAATACAAAAGTATCTAAATCCGGATCCAACTAAAAGATACGTAACTATGATTCGTGATCTTAAGGTTCGGATCCAAAAGGATCTTGTATCCGAAGTTGAATTAGATACATTTGTATCCGTCGCAAAAGGATCCGAAGCGTCGGATACATTTGTAACTAGTATCTGTATCTAATTCCAAGATCCTTTCGGATCCTTCCAAGATCCTTTTGGCCAGCTCGAGCGTCGAGCCCCGAGGCCTGAGCCCAGAACACAATAGTGGTGCAATAAACACGATCGGGCTATCCCTCGGCGACCCAGGTATATCGGCATGAAACCCCTAACAAGTGAATGCTAAACTTGTTTATTTCTCATGATTTCCGCACGGAAGTGACACGAGCCAGTTCGTGGCGTTCTTCCGATTAAGAAAAGTCCAAACCCGACAGAAATCGGACTGTAACTAGGGAAAGGATCTTTGAAATTTTAAAAAGATACTTTTGCCCAAGCTCGGATCCTTTCGGATCCTTCCAAGATCCTTTTGGCCAGCTCGAGCGTCGAGCCCCGAGGCCTGAGCCCAGAACACAATAGTGGTGCAATAAACACGACCGGGCTATCCCTCGGCGACCCAGGTATATCGGCATGAAACCCCTAACAAGTGAATGCTAAACTTGTTTATTTCTCATGATTTCCGCACGGAAGTGACACGAGCCAGTTCGTGGCGTTCTTCCGATTAAGAAAAGTCCAAACCCGACAGAAATCGGACTATAACTAGGGAAAGGATCTTTGAAATTTCAAATAGATACTTTTGCCCAAGCTCGGATCCTTTCGGATCCTCGGGCGACGAAGCGTCGAGGGGACTCGGGAGCCGTGGGCAGGTATTGCAATAAACACGACGGAGACACCCCCGGCCAGCCAGGTATCTCGGATACGACTTAGTTGACCCTATTCTTTTATTTTTTTCACATCCCTTGTATTCATGTTGCGGTAAAAGAAATGGAGCAAACAGTAAACTTAAAACTTGGAAGGACGTCCAAGATGAATGCCTGGTGTCAGCCAGGTTTTAATATAGGTTCTTTTACCATCGACCTTTTGTCGCTATGTAATAAAGGGATTATCTACCCCTCGTACACTAGCGGTACAGACACCGATGAACCTTGAAATTGGTGTTCTTGTCTCGCCTCTACCGGAAATGTGGGTGGTTTATCTATTTATTACATAGCGACCAAAGGTCGATATCAATAGGACCAGTCCTAATCCCCCTACAGACATTGGGCGTTGCTTTTTGCTGTCTTACAATTTTGTAAGGTTACTGTCTGTAGCGGAACAGGATCGAGCGATCACGGAATCCGTTGACGATGAGGAGCCGGTGGAAACGCACAGCGCTGTGCGCGACGGTGAAAAAATGGGATGCGAAAAGAAGCACGGATTTGAACTGAGAGAATGTGGACTGTATTTGAAATGTAGTGGAAATGGTACAATCGCGTAGACAGAATCGTGAATATAGAACGTGTTTGAAAGAATGTGATGCGAGCGTACAAGAGTGATCGACTGAACAGAATTAGAGCGAATGATCGAATTCTCGGAAACAGCGCGAGTCCGAGTTCGCGGAAATCGCGGATAGGTCGAGCGAGGATCACGCGATGATCCAGGATCGCGGATTGGTGGGAGCGATCGATGGATCACGAGAAGGGCGACGGGGGGGGACGCCGGTTCGCGGGACGTTCTCGCGAGAGACTTTGTTCGGTGGGTGACGTCATTACGGAGCGAGGGGAGCGCGTGACAACGGCACCTCGCTGTGGTGAGCGCGATCGCGAACACTGTCAGCTGCTCCATTTCTTTTTGTGCAACATGTATATTTGGAACTGGAAAATATAAATGAATAGAGTCATTAAGTCGTATTCGTATACGGTCTGATATTATTTTCTCGTGACCAGCGGTGCAAACAACGGACCATAAAAACGGTGTGTTCGACTCGCCTCTACCTGAAACGGGGGTACACGGCGAGCCGCGTAAAAATAATTTGTCAATAAAGTTGTTCAACATTAACTAATATGGATTAATCGGAAGCCTCTTTGCGTTGTGCTCATGTTTTATTTATGTAAGTATATCTTAAAAGTGTTAAGCAGCTTTGGTTTTGCAGTAATGGTTTTGGTTAGATGTAATGTTGAGCTTTGTGTAAATAATCTCCGTCTACTTCCAATTACTTTGGCCGCAATTTAAGTTTAAAAATTTACTTTCAGAAGTTCCAAGACTGAAACGCGCGGGAATTACGGTTATTTGATTTTTGGGGTGAAATTTTGTAAGGATATATCATAAATAATGAAAAGAAATGTGAAATTCATATGTATATAGGAATATTTAATAACAATTTTTTTATGTTAAATAAACAATGATTTCGTTCACTGGACCTCTGTCGGAAAAACTCAACAGGCATTTTTCCGACAGTCGTTTAATGACCGCTACAGAAATAATTTATCTAACATAAAATTGCTACTAAATATTTTTTATACATAAAGGATTAATAAATCATACGCGTTTCACGTTTTTCTTTATTATTCAGAAATATTCCTAAACGAATTCACCTAAATTATCATATACACGGTAACCTTTGCACGATTCATTTGTGAAAATCCTTAAAGTTGATATTCAAACTTAAATTGCGGCCAAAGTGATTGGTAGAAGACGGAGATTTTTTACACAAAGTAAGTTGAACACTACACCTAACCAAAACAATTAGTGCCAAACCAAAGCTGCTTAACACTTTTAAGATTTGCTTCCATAAATAAAACATAAGCGCAACGCAAAGAGGCTTCCGATTCATCCATATTAGTTAATGTGGAACAACTTTATTAACAAATTATTTTTGAAAAATAAGTGTTGTGCCTGTGGCAAAGTATCCTCACATTTTCAAACAAATTTGTTGGATTGTTTCGTTTTTACAAATTTTTTGACGTTTTTTGGCCATTTGGCACCACTGTGCGCCGCACTATTGGTCAAATCGATGAATTCTGTGTCAAAATTTATGAACTTTCGATAGAAATGAGATAGAGCGATGAAATTTTCATTAAATTAAAGCTGGATCTTTGCAGAATATGGGAAAATAGGAAGATTATGGTACGAACGTTTTTTAACCTTGAAAACATTCGTTAAACTTCCTCAATCTCAAGTAAATTGTGGTTTATCCGATACCACGCGAGCAAAAAATTTTTGTTAACATACTCTACATCATTTCCCGTAGATTTTTCCATGCTGATTACAAATCTGGTCTCAAAATTTGTCTACGAACTCAGGATTTTGCAGCAAATCGAATTTTGTGAACGAAACTACTGTAGTCGTTTTTGCGTTGAAATGATTTGATGACCCACTATAGTTTGAAGTAATATTGTATTCCCACATATAAAACTCCATAAAAATAAATAAAGCAAATTGTTTGAACTCCATTGAACGGTTACTTGACGTACATATATGTATCACTTGACGAACGATCACTCGACGTATCGCAGTGATTGTCGCTGGCACTCCTTGTACGCTGTGTGTGACTGTAATGTAATTTAAATCAGTTATCTGTTTTCTATCATTATATTTTCATTTACACAGAAAGCAAAGTAAGTATTTAATCTTTTTAACTTACTTCTCATGTGATAAAAATAAAAAAATGAGGTATTACCAAAAGTCGAAACAGAGAAGTAAATGGCGTTCAAACAATTTGCTTTATTTATTTTTATGGTGTTTTGTATGTGGGAATACAATATTACTTCAAACTATAGTGGGTTATCAAATCATTTCAACGCAAAAACGACTACAGTAGTTTTGTTCGCAAAATTCGATTTGCTGCAAAATCCTGAGTTCGTAGACAAATTTTGAGACCAGATTTGTAATCAGCATGGAAAAATCTACGGGAAATGATGTAGAGTATATTAACAAAAATTTTTTGCTCGCGTGGTATCGGATAAACCACAATTTACTTGAGATTGAGGAAGTTTAACGAATGTTTTCAAGGTTAAAAAACGTTCGTACCATAATCTTCCTATTTTCCCATATTCTGCAAAGATCCAGCTTTAAGTTAATAAAAATTTCATCGCTCTATTTCATTACTATCGAAATTTCTTTGAATTTAACAAAGATTTTGTCCAAATTTCCCGCCATAAGGCCCAGGCCCAGCGCGCGTGGGTGAAGTGGATTGGTGGGAGGCGCAGTGGAAGGGATGATGGCACCGCCTACGAGGTACTACATCGCCTACAAATATCGGTTCAACCCAGTGTGGCCAGATGAGGGGAGTCACGCAAAAATGTGTACTCCCTCTCTGATGACCAGAGCAGTTGCGCGACTGCGCGACCAGTCTACGGTCTTAGTGGGGGACGTTGGAGTGTGCGCACTGCTGGAATAGGATAGTGGAAGGGGTAAGTGGGGGACTATCGTGCATCAGTTTGGATGATATCTGGTCAGTCTGGATCACCTCTCTGTTCAGAATTAGTCTCGCACTGACTTTGAATTTTAAAATCATCAAGCTAAAGCTTTTGCACACGTTCAGCGTGACCAGCCTTTCGCCACACTTCAACCAACGATGGATTCGCACTTTGAGGAACAGCAAACTATTGGATCAGTCGTCGAAGCCTCGGCCACGGCTACGACTACCTCAAACGGAGAAGCAGCAGCAGGAGCAACAATACCACGTGTGCCACTTCCAATGATTCTGAATGGAAAATATTTCAGAATCGTCGAATTCCACGGCAGAAATGTCATCAGTGTGTGCCAATTTTGCGAGCCATCGAGAAATAAGATTAAAGGACAGCTGACGTCCTCCTCGAATTTCCTGAGGCATCTTAAACGGAAGCATCCGGACGAGTTCCAGGAGTACAACGTAGACTTGCGCAGACGAAGGCTCAATAGAACTGACGGAACGGATCACCAGGACCAAGACTCTACGACGCCGGCAACCCCTGTTGGAGAGGGCCAACGGGGGGAGAAGAGGAGCAGCAGGGAACAATTCGAACTGAATGTGACAAATTACGTGATTAACGCCATGGTGCCACTGCGATCGGTGGAAGATCCATACTTTCGCCGCATATTCAAGGACTTGGAAGTGCCGGACTCCGTCTCCAACATTAGTCGGCGCACAGTGGGCCGAGCCATGGCGAAAATGTTCGTTAGTGTAAATAACGAAATCGCGGAAGAACTTAAGACAGTGTCGTTCGTGTGCACCACAGCGGACATTTGGTCTGAACGAAGACGAAGTTTCTTTGGCGTGACAGCGCATTGGATTTCCTCCGAGTACGAGAGGAAATCAGTAGCACTTGCCTGTCGACGCTTCGCGGGTGTGCATTCTTTTGATAGAATCACGGACATGCTGAGCTCGATTCACGCCGAATTCGGGCTCACAAACGATAAAATCATCGCGACAGTTACGGACAATGCTCGAAATTTTGTAAAAGCGTTCAAAAAGTTCGGTATTTATGGGTGCGCGATCGGAACCGAGGACGAAGAGGACTGCATCGAGACGGGCTCGTCGCAAGCGGAAGAAGGCGAGGACACAGAAGAAGAATTAGAAGAAGATGAATTTGCAAACGGGTCGTGCCTGGAGTACATGCTGCCCCACCACATCAGGTGTGCTGCCCACACACTAAACCTGTGTGTAACCACGGATATGATGAGTGGCATTGAAGGAGAAGAGTTTTTATCGACGATCCACAAGGCAGTGATGCATAAATGCAATATTTTATGGAGGGCGTCAATTCAACCGAAAGCGGCCGAAGAAATACAAAAAATAATTGGCCGTGCCCTGAAAAGACCTGTAGAAACCAGGTGGAACTCCCTGTATGATTCTTTGAAGCAATTGTACGAGAACAGGGACAAGATTCCAGATCTATGTAGAGCCCTCGGAGAAAAGAACATGCTAAGGGAAAATGAGTTTCTATATATTCACGAGCACCTGAAATGCACAGCACCAATCGCCGCGGCGATCGACATATTGCAGGGGGAAAAAAACATTTTCTACGGCACGTTGCTGCCGTGTCTTCTCTCCCTTCGAAGAAAACTAAAAATGTTGACAGAAGATAGTTGGACATTTCATGGATCCTTGAGTGTCCACCTGCTCAGCAGCGTAGAAACCAGATTCCAGGATCACCTGAAACTCATCACGACGGAGGCGGACAACGCGGGAATTGCGGCACTAACCCACCCGCATTTCAAGAATCGGTGGTTCAGTTGCATTGAAGAGAGCAGTCGAGATGCGTTGATGGCATCGTTAAATATACGAGTCATCGAGGAGCTGAAGAAGAGCAACCCGCCAGCCACAGGCGTGTTAACATCGTCATCGTCATCGTCAACACCAACGTCAACGACCGAGGGAAATTTCTTTGATTTCGGTGAGACCCCAGCCGAAGCAAATATGGACTATGCATCCGAGGCATCCTTGCAGGTTAGTAAAATGTTGCCTACTTAATTAATACACTGTTCCAATTTAATGTGGCACATGCAGTATGTATGTAATCAATTTAAAAAATTTTGTTTTATAGATACTACATTTCCTCAAGGAAAAGAGAGACGATTGGACAATTCTGGACAAATATCCAGCCATTAAGGCCATATTTTTCAAGCAGAACACGCCGCTGCCGTCGTCAGGATCCGTAGAAAGACTTTTTTCATACGCGACAATGGCCAACTCCCCGAAGAGGAATCGCCTTTCCGACGAAAACTTCGAGAGACGAGTTCTCTTAAAGGCAAATTTAAAGGAGAGGGGATGAGATGTCGTCCACCATCCAGCAACCAGGAACCAGGAACCAGGAAACAGCCCCCAACGAGACAGCAACGTGGAAGGCAAGCGCAAGGCGACAGGACGCCAGGTTAGTTATAACATGACATGACTTACATATGAGTTATATTAAAGCTCCAATTGTACGTGTGACAAACACATTTTCATGCGAAAACGTTTTTCTTTTCATGCTTTTCGGAGATAGCAGCGTGGGGGTGACCGCAAGGCGACAGGACGCCAGGTTAGTTATAACATGACATGACTTACATATGAGTTATATTAAAGCTCGAATTGGACATGTGACAAACACATTTTCATGCGAAAACGTTTTTCTTTTCATGTTATCGGAGGCTGAAGGACGACGGCGAGGACCAGCGAAAAAACAACAGAAGGAAACTCCAAGGGAAATCTGACCCCACTGATCCCCTATTGCCAAGAAGAGGACGTTTCTTCGAAGAAGACAAATAAGGATCTCAACAGCAACAGCGGACAAATCTAATTGTAACAATTAAAAAAATGAATGTAGTATGTTCTTGTAGTATGATAGATATTGTGCAGTGTGTGTGTGTGTGGGTGTGTGTAATCAATGCGGTAATCTATCCATGGGTAAAATATGTATCGCTATTGTTTTGCTTTTTGTTACATGTGTGTACGTTCTGTCTTATTCAACTGTCCAAAATTGAATAAATCATATATACTGTGCATAAACCGTTTTCACCTTGTTCTATTTTCCTTTCACCTTTCCATATATTCGCAAATTTTGAATCAAAATCCTTAGAAGGAGTGGCCCACCAAATCCTGTCACAGTCCTTGAAACCATCATGTAAGTTTTTCAATGATGTATCCCAAGCGTTTCGTCCTAGATCTGCTTGTGCACATTCGGTAAAACCAAAAAGATCCTGTCCTAGACGCGAAAGTAGTGTTAACCCTTTCGAAGTAATTCCAAAGAACTCAGTTTACAAGCAGTATTCAATACGTCTTAAAAATGCAATTAATCATGGAGGAATTAATCGGTGTTTCTCCCTATATTAAAAAAACTTTAAAAATCCTTTGACAAATACAGTTTTGTGGCGTCAAGACACTGCTATCGATATTCCATCACTTTTTTTCTCTTCATCGATTTCACGAGTACAACCACCAGATACAGTCCGATTTCTATCGGGTTTAGACTTTTCTTAATCGGAAGAACGCCACGAACTGGCTCGTGTCACTTCCGTGAGGAAATCATGAGAAATAAACAAGTTTAGCATTCACTTGTTAGGGGTTTCATGCCGATATACCTGGGTCGCCGAGGTATAGCCCGGTCGTAAGTTTATTGCACCACTGTTGTGTTCTGAGCTCAGGCCTCGGGGCTCGACGCTCGAGCTGGCCAAAAGGATCTTGGAAGGATCCGAAAGGATCCGAGCTTGGGCAAAAGTATCTTTTTAAAATTTCAAAGATCCTTTCCCTAGTTACAGTCCGATTTCTGTCGGGTTTGGACTTTTCTTAATCGGAAGAACGCCACGAACTGGCTCGTGTCACTTCCGAGAGGAAATCATGAGAAATAAACAAGTTTAGCATTCACTTGTTAGGGGTTTCATGCCGATATACCTGGGTCGCCGAGGGATAGCCCGGTCGTAAGTTTATTGCACCACTTGGCCCACGGCTCCCGAGTCCCCTCGACGCTTCGTCGCCCGAGGTTTCGAAAGGATCCGAGCTTGGGCAAAAGTATCTATTTGAAATTTCAAAGATCCTTTCCCTAGTTACAGTCCGATTTCTATCGGGTTTAGACTTTTCTTAATCGGAAGAACGCCACGAACTGGCTCGTGTCACTTCCGTGAGGAAATCATGAGAAATAAACAAGTTTAGCATTCACTTGTTAGGGGTTTCATGCCGATATACCTGGGTCGCCGAGGGATAGCCCGGTCGTGTTTATTGCACCACTATTGTGTTCTGGGCTCAGGCCTCGGGGCTCGACGCTCGAGCTGGCCAAAAGGATCTTGGAAGGATCCGAAAGGATCTTGGAATTAGATACAGATACTAGTTACAAATGTATCCGACGCTTCGGATCCTTTTGCGACGGATACAAATGTATCTAATTCAACTTCGGATACAAGATCCTTTTGGATCTAAATCCTCGAGTAACCAGAGTTGGGCAAATTTTATTTCGAATAACGAATAAAGAATAACGAATAAATCCCAGGATTTATTCGAGAATAACGAATAACGATTTTATTCGCTGGAAATTATTCGTAGCTTACGAATAACGCTTTATTCGTTATTCGTTAGTCACGAATAAATCCCGGGACTTTTATTCGTTATTCGTTATTCTAAATGACGGCAGCGAATAAGAATAAAGGCCGGAGAATAGGCGCAGCCGGCTCGGCGCCGGCAACAATCGACAATCGACACTCGACACTCGACACTCGACACTCGACACTCGTCACTGAGGCCGAGACGAGCTATGGATTGATGTTGACGATTGATATAACTAAATAACTAAACCGTGATTCTTTTCACACAAGCAGTACAATACCGTCGATCATTATTTTTTATGAACAAAAAATATTGTATGTGTATTTGTTATAATTTTGCTACTCTATCGTAACAATGGGTACCGAAATATTAATATAATGTTGTTAATAATTATTAATAATAATGTTAATAATGTTAATAATTATTACACAATTATATAATTATTACCTCCAAATTTTCGGCAAGCCAAAGTCAGTGACAAATATCCACCGTGGTACAGACGAACTGCACATCCTTTAAAATATTTTACTTAATAATATCCTTTAATAATTATTAATATTTTTACAAACTGAATATAATACAGATTACGGATTAAGCGTCATGAGCCGTAGAAATTTAGGTCGACACATCGAAAATTTATTTGCAACTAATACAGTCGAAATAAAAAATATTTTAAACGATGTGCAGTTCGTCTGTACAACGGCGGATATTTGGTCCGCAAAACGAAGAAGTTTTTTAGGGGTAACGGCGCACTGGATTGTTCCAGAAACGTACGAAAGACGATCAGTGGCTTTGGCTTGCCGAAGATTTGAAGGTAATAATTACATAATTGTGTAATAATGTACATTATGTTAGAATCGATAAAATTATTAACAACATTGTATCAATATTCAGGTGCTCATACTTACGATAAAATAGCTCAGCTGTTGCAAGAAATTCACATGGAATTCAATTTAAGTCATCCAAAAATTACGGCAACGGTTACAGACAATGCCAGTAATTTTTTAAAGGCATTTCGAATTTTCGGCATTGAGGGCTTATCCGACAACGACAACGACGAGAATGTACAGAGTACAGATGAAGATCAAGTATTAGACAATATAGCAATAGAGACACCAGATAACACAAACACAGCCTTAACAATATTACCGCGGCATATTCGTTGCTTTGCACACACACTTTCATTGTGTATAACCACCGACCTAATGCGGACAATAAAGGCCATCGATAATATAAATTCAATTCATATGCAGACAATGATTAAATGTTCAACTTTATGGAACGCAACGTCGCGTCCTAAATCTGCGGAAATAGTTGAAAATGTGTTAGGGCACACGTTAAGCAGGCCTGGAGAGACGCGATGGAATTCCCTATATGATGCCCTATCACAAATTTTGAAAATAAAAGAAAAAAATTTTGATTTATGTAAGAGGCTTAATATTACCAATATATTAACAGAACAAAATTATTTATACATAAACGAATATTTAGTTGCGACGAAACCAATTACACAGGCGTTAGATATTCTTCAGGGAGAATGTAATGTTTTTTACGGAATGGTGATTCCGTGTTTGTTATCACTGAAACAAAAATTGAAAAGTCTTAATGAGCAGAATTGGATATTTTGTAAACCAATGATCGAATGTTTACAAAATAGCGTGGACACTAGGTTTGACGCATATTTAGATTTTAATAGCGAAGTAGCCAAGGATGCAATTATTGCTTCTTTTTCTCACCCTTTTTTTAAAAACAGGTGGCTGTCAAATGTACCAAATATATATCACGAACATTTAATTTCTATTTTCAAAACTGCCATTAATACATACAACAGAATGGAACAATCACAAATAGTACCCACAGAAAATAGTCAACTATTACAGCTAAATTCATTTTTCAATTTCGATGTACCATGTACATCTGCGGAGCAACAAGTACAAAGTAATAACAGTACAGATTTATTAACGCTTCAATATTTTACGAATTACAATAACGAATTTACTTGTTTAAATACATTCCCAGAAATAAAAACATTATTTTTACGATATAATACACCATTACCGTCCTCTGCACCGGTCGAACGGTTATTTTCGTTTGCGACTATGACAAATACCCCTAAATCTAATAGATTATGTGATAGATTATTTGAACAACGAATTGTTTTAAAAGCAAATTTATTGAATAAAAAAAAATAATAATAGAACATGATTCAACCAAGTTCTTTTCTTTTCCTTTTCATTAATTTTGTAAGGCTATAGATAATTTCTATATAATTTTCGTATATATGTAATGTTTCTCTCAGTCATGTCATTATTGTTATTTTGTTGCTGATGTAATTATAGAAATTGCTAAATAGAATACAGCAAATCGAGAGATGACATACTTCAAAACTATTAAAATCCTTCTAATAGAAATAAAAAGTTCTTCATTATAGTACTTTAGAAAGCTTTATTCATCTCTACTCATAATTTCATCTATTTTTATAATCATGAAAGAAAGTATTTTTCCTAAAGAAGATTTGCCTTACGGAAATCGAAACTGTTATAATGTTGAATTTTTTAAATTTCTCAAGGTCCTACGTAAAGCAACAAATCGTGGTAAGTCTTCATTTCATGAAATTCCTTTTTTATGTAGAATAATATGAAGCGTTACTGCGACATATTGTAATTAATTTTCTCTAAGCAACTGTCTAGATTTGCCTAATGGCAACCGTCCCAAGATTTTGAGCACATTTTATTTCGAATAACAAATAAAAAATAATAAATAAAATATAAGGATTTATTCGTGAATGTAATAATGATTTCATTCGGTAAACAATTATTCAGTAGTAAATTATTCCAAATAACGCTTGACGCCTAGACGCCTAGTAGTGGTTAGTGGTTAGTAGTGGTGACCGATCCTAGGTCCGGGACTGCTTCGTTATCTTTACACACACATTGTTGCCACGATTCTTCGCTTCACTCTCTAGACTGCACTCACACATTTATTCATACACATACACACACGTCGCTGATGCGTGTCGACTGTCGACTGTCGAGTGTCGTGTCGAGACGTCGTCGTCGGCGCGATGTCATTCGATACCTTTATTCGCTCTCTGGCTTATTCGAATAAATTTTTATTCGCTGGACTTTTCGAATAAATTTTTATTCGCTGGACTTTTCGAATAAATTTTTATTCGCTGGACTTTTCGAATAAATTTTTATTCGCTGGGTTATTCGAATAACCCAGCGAATAAAAATTTATTCGTAATTTTTATTCGTCGGGAATTCGAATGAAATTTCATTCGAATAACGCCCAACTCTGCGAGTAACTAGTTACAATTTTTGTATCTATTAATTGTGATCCGAAATTTGTATCTAATTACATATTTTGCCCAACACTGGTTGCGGCCAGTGGCGCTCACCACTAGCGCGGTCGTTCGACGGGATACGGCGCGGCGCGCCGTAACGGCGATGCAGTCTCTTTAAGCGCGCAATTATGTCAGCTTATTTAAATGTTATATTTATTATTGTTATTTATTATTTTTTAATCTCTATATATATTCCCATTCTATTAATATATTTATTCTTTATTTATTATTTTATAGTAAAAATAGAGGAATTTACACAATAGAAAACATACCTACGTTCTGTTTGACTGACGTTTGTAAGATGTTTCCGCTTCTGTCATTAAATTCCAACAATAGTCTGCAAGCATGGCTGTACTATCTTTTCCCAAGTATCTTGTTTCCATAACCAAAATATCTTGATGGAACCTTTCACCGTGTTCATCACTCACATCACCAAGGTTGCACGGAAAAAAGTCTAAATGCGAATTTAAAAAGTACATTTTGAGAGACATATTACATCCCAACTTATAGAAGGAATCTATTAGTTTTCTCACTATTTGAACGTAGTTTGCTGAGCGATTCTTTCCCAGAAAATTTTTGCAAACATTTTGAAAAGCTGTCCAGGCACTTTTTTCACGGTCACTCATTGTGTTGAAGAATTCTTCATTGTCTAAGAGTGTTCTTATTTGTGGTCCTACGAAGATTCCTTCTTTTATTTTTGCTTCGGATATTTCTAGAAATTTTGTTTGTAAATATTTAAATGCCGGTGTATCATTATTTATGGATTTGACGAATGCTTTTATTAGACCTAATTTTATATGTAATGGAGGTAACTATATTTTATTCGGATGGACTAAACGTTCGTATTAAGGGGCCCGATCCAGATTTGACCTCGAAATTAGTTTGAGCTCCGTCCAGTAGGGGAGCTGGATACAATTTCTACAGTTGAATGTCGAGAAGTACAGCAGCGCCAACAGGATACCATCTCGGTGGTGACAGCAGTCACTGCATCAGTAAACAGCGCCAACTAGATACCATCTCGGCGGGGACAAGAGTCACTGCATCAGTAAATGCTGCCGGTAAGTCAGGCTTCATCAGCAAGCGTGACGTCACTATACGGTTGACGTGCGCTGCGTGGTGTGCTCGAGCGAGAGTGTGTGGCACACACTCGCCGCTCGAGCAGCGCGTACGTGTGCCTAGGCGCGTTGTGCAAGGGTCCAGCCCGTTACTAATCACGTCTCGCTAATGCACATTTGGGCCCCCTACGTAGTCAGAATCGATAGATAAAAGATCAATCTAGCGCTGGAGCTTGCGAAAGTGGTCTACTTTTGCGTTTTCGAGGCGCAATTTACATTATTCGGCAGCTTGATATCCGCCCGGGAGGCTTTGCAGGCACGACAACCGCGCCGCGCGGGGCACTCACACACTCGCCGCTCGAGCAGCGCGTACGTGTAAGGTTTCGGGATGCTTGAAACCATTTCTCGTCCTCCGCCGCATCCTGCACTCGGGATAGCATAGAATAGAGTACTAGGGCCGTCACGGGGAGCGAGACGCGCGGGAGGCGCAGGACTTGAAAATGTGCTGAATGGTACCGGGGTTGCAGAGCACTGTTTCAAACCATTTCTCGTCCTCCGTCGCATTCTCCGCTGTGGTTCTTTCGCATTATAAATTATTATTGTTATTCTATATGTTAATAGGTAATAAATTAGTAGGTTAGAACGAAAGTTCGTAGCGTTTGGAAATCAAAATTGAAAGATAATTTTTAAAGCTTATTTTTGGTTTCAAAGATCAAAAGACTATTTAATAACAATATATTTAGATATATATTTGGAACGCGCACAGGGGAACAGTAGGGGAACACAAAGGAAACCGTGGTTAATTAAAATGTACACATTCTAGATAATTTATTTCTTTTCATTAACAATTACAATTAGTCTCAACACGCGTGTCAATAGTTTTCCACATCACCCATGAGGTACTATTGTAGATGCGTTTTTTTCCAGTGTTATCCCCTTTAGGCCTATTCCACTGTGTCGCACACTGCAACATTTTTCGATGTCGGTAAGCTTCTGGATCACATACGATCCTTGAACCATATTATTTTATAACTTTACAATTGTGAAGTACCAGCTGATGGAAACAGCGGTACTGCACTTGTAAGCGGACCTCGACGTCGGACAATTATTAAATATCTTTACAATTGTGCAGTGCCAGCTGGTGAAAACAGTGGTACTGCACTTGTAAGCGGACCTCGACGTCGGACAGTTTAAACTTTTTAAATACCTTTACAATTTTGCACTGCTAGGTGGTGGAATCAGCTTCACTCGTAAGCGGACCTCGACATTGCTTCGGATAGTTGGACCTCGACGTCGGACAGTTGCAATTTTTTTTTGCTTCTTTTCGTGCTTCTTGTTCTGCTTTGCAGTCTAGGATACGCTGAGGCTCCCTAATGGGCATGCCTCTCACTTTTCTGCTGTCGACAATTTCGGGCAGCATACAATCTAAATAAAACTGCGACAATTTTGGCTCCATTTCATGTTGCCAAAATTCGTCGTCTCTGTTAACTCGAATTGACTTTATCCCTTTCCTTGTCCACACAGCAAATAGGCAGTATTTTCTTCCCGTTATGTGCAATTGGCCTTGCACTTGGTAGTGGAATCTGTGTGTTTTGCGCATTGCGCTACCCGTACTATCTGTGAATATGCTTTTGACGGCTTCTACTGTATGTAGTGCCTCTTCTGGCGTTACATTTTCCGCACTTAGTGGGCACTTTATTTCAACAATACCGTCGTCATCGATCAAACCATCCGGCGATGCTCCCAAATAGGGTATCGATGCGTCGATGAAAATGCCGCATTTTTTATGTTTATACCCTCCATTTTCGACAATTCTTTGAGAGCAATATCTTCGTGGCCACGTCCGTATCTTATCGCAGCAACGTTTGATAGATCCTCTGGGCTGACCAGTTTCTTTACCAGACTTGCACACAGCGTTGCTTTGAGTCGGATGCACACTGCGCCAAAGTTCGACGCTGTCAAAAGTTTGGACTTCTTATACAACCACTCTCCGTTTTCATTCTGACCAATGGTATCGCGTTCGATCTTTTCCCTATCTTGCTGCCAATCCTTTAGTATTTTCATATGCTCTTTCAGGTGCAGGTCATACATCGGTCCCTCCATGTCTGCCTTTTCTGCATTCGGTCCGTAATCGGAATCCTTGACTGCACGAAACTGCTGATATGTCCTTTTGCTGCCACTCTTCTTTTCGGCACATTTCAATGCTTCCTTTTTTCGTCGTTTCTCCAAATTCTCCAAAACTTGTGAAGGCACGTTCATAAACGATTTCTGTAGACGAGACAATATTTCTTTTGTATTGTACTGGATCACAGCAGCGGCAACTCTTGCGTTGTAGGATCCTCTTTCGCCGAGATGGAGTCTCTTTCCACCAGTGGCCTTCGCGATGATGGAATTGATACTCTCCACCGCGTTGTTGTTGCTCTGAAGGAGAAGGCTTGCAGAGTGCCTCGCTATCGACCGGACAATTTCCTGTATCTGTCGATACACTCCCATTCTTGTTAACTCGGGAACAATGTTAACTTCTCCTTCTTTCAGAGTTCTATCGCAGAAATAGCTGCTGCACTCTTTGTGTTCTCCGAAAACGTGGCTGGGCATATTGACGATGTCTTGAAACAAGCGTTCGATTTTCTCTTCTGTTGGCAAATTCTCATTCGACCAGTGTTGAGCAGCTGTCACTATATCCGTGCGCATCCGCCGATATTTTTCTACGGCTTTCCTGTACTTGCCGGCCTCAGTCTTCTTCGCAACATCTTTTATCTTGTTGCAGAAGTTGCGCAACAAATCATTTGTGCACTCGATCTTGTTCACGCGGATCAGGTTTCTGTATGGATCGCAGTCCACAATTTTTTTATACACACTGCTGTCGCCGTCAGCAATCAGTGTTGAGTACACTAATCCGCGTTTCTTCACGCTGGTGTTGAAACCTTCTGCGATGGCGTCGCACTCCATTTTTGTCGATGTCTGGTTTCTGTCCCAATTTTTGAAGCATTTGTGTTGACGCGCATCTGTTCCCTTTTTCGCCGCAATATAGGATATGCGGCAGTTTCTATTCTTCACTCCGGTGAATAGCACCTTCTTGGTATGATACCCAATTATCACGCCGACACCAGACGTCGAGTCGTAGTTTTCTGTTCGGTACGACCTCTTCAACCAGCTCCCGTCAGCCACGACGGGAATGTGTGAAGTTCCATTTAGCACATCGCCTCTTTCTATTGCTAGTTTTTGTTCTTCTTCAGCCGCTGCCAACATTTAATTGTCCGCAACAACTTCCAATTCGTCCACGACCCTGTCGTGAGCTGTACGGTATTGCTGCTTCGTCATGCAGGGGACGTTGATGGTTGCCAAAAATTCCTCCATTTGTGCGTATCCGCCTCCGGTGGTCATTGTTCCGGCGACTGCACCTAGGTTGATGTCTACACTGTCAATACGCTGGCTATGGACTTCGCCTATATACTTGCACAGCTTACATTCTAAAACCAGGGTCGTCTTCAGACCCAATCTCTTCGTACGTTTGATAACGAGATCCGCCGTCGAACATTCGAATTCCGTCTTATGCTTATTGCCCTGCTCTTGTATCTGCTCGAAGACGTGGTGCATGTCAACGATGCTGAACCCGTCCGAAGGGCACGATTCCGCCTGTGACGTGGTCGTTGTTTCTTTTCCCACGACGAGGTGCTCCTCTTCGTTGGTGGCAGTGTCTGTCTGCATGTCGCGATCTGACCTCTTTTCAGCATCTTCTGCCATGTTGCGCGACGTTTCTTCTTCGAGACTACTTGACGCTGGCGTTGTATTTGCTTCTTCGATTTCTTCGATTTCCATCTCTTCAAATTCGACGGCTTCTTCGGGCATTCCCACGAAGATGGTGTCGCACACCTTTTCATCTTCGAGTCCACTTGACGCCGGCGCTGCATTTCCTTCTTCGATTTCTTCGATTTCCACGATTTCGGGCATTCCTACGAAGATGGTGTCGCACACCATTTTCTCTTCCAGTACACTTGATGCCGGTGCTTCATTCCTTTCTTCGTTATCTTCGGCCATTGCCACGAAAGACACCGGCGCTTCATTTTCCGCAGCCGTTGACAGCTCTTCCAGGGCAAGCCTCGCTAACCGCTGCTGTCTGCAAACAGAATAAAAAAAAAACGTTTTGGGAGAAAACAAAAAAATTTATACACAACATAACAGACACACACAGAAAACCAAAGAACAAATGAACAGTACAAGTGCATAGTCTGCAATTCGTTCAATATTTGTAAATTGAAAATCCTGCTGGAAAAAATCAAAAACATCAAGAAATCTAAAAATTGCAGATTTTGCATGGAAGGCACTTGTTAAATAAAAGAAGCGTGGTGGTGAGATTCCATTTAACAACTGGTTTATTAATATAATATAATATAATAAGAGAAAATACACACGGGGTTTCGCACGAGGCTCAAGCATACATAGCTTTTGTACAACTGTACACATCACACCTACCCTAGGTGGCGCTGTCTCACTCATGGCATTGTTTTCATGAATCTTGTTGAATGTAAATGTACCTTAACATTCAACACGCCTCCTTACATTTACATTCAAACCTATATTTCTAACGTTTTGTACCGTTATTATTTTATCATCAATCTGTCTCTAAACATTTCGAACTTTGTTTTACCTAACGGTTTCGTGAATACATCAGCAACATTTTTTTCCGATTCTATTTTTACTATATCAACAATACCATCCAAATAATTTTCATTCACATAGTGGTATTGCACTTCGATATGTTTGGAATTTTTGGTATAGTTTCCATATTTAGCTATACATATTGCACCAGAATTATCTTCGTATACTTTGATTGGTTTATTTGTTGCTATTTTAAATGATTTTAATATTCCGCGCATAAAATTTATTTCCGTTACAGCTTCCGATAACGCTACGTATTCCGCAAATGTAGACGATTTGGTTACTGTTTTCTGTTTTCGCGTTTTCCAAAAAACTACATTTCCAAATAATCTTATCAGAAAACCCGATGTTGACTTTCTGTCGGTGACATCTCCTGCCCAATCGGCATCTACAAAACAATCCATTGTGTCGATATTGTAATTATTTCTGTAGGTTAACTTTAGATCTCTAGTCAGGAATAAATATTTTAAAACTCTCATCGCATATTTGAAATGTTCTACTCCATAATTATTCTGAAATCTGCTGAGATAATTTACGCTGAATGCTATGTCTGGTCTCGTACCAGAGCTCACATACAACAGTGCGCCTATCAAGTTTCTGTACTTTACATTTTCATTTAACGACTTCGCAGGTTCTAGTTTTAGATTTATCTCCATTGGTGTGTTATATAGTTTCGCATTTTCTATAGCATATTTGCGTGCTAATGACTCGATATATGTTCTTTGACTTAAGGTCATTACATTTTCGTTTTTACCATACTTATATTCAACATCTATTCCAATATAATTCTTGATTCTACCCATATCTTTCATTTTGAACTTGCTTGACAATTTATTTTTTACATTTATTATTTCCTGCTTATTTTTACCACAAATTAATAGATCATCCACAAAAACTAAAATATATATTGGTTCAATGCTATCAAATTTTGTATAGAGACAATAGTCATACTCACTCCTATGAAAACCCAATTTTGAAACGCATTTGTTAAAACATTCGTACCATAGACGAGGGCTTTCCTTCAGTCCATATAGAGATTTAGTCAGTTTGTAGACTTTGTTGCTATCATCTTCATAGCCAAGCGGTTGCTTCACATAAACTTCTGAATACACATTTCCATTTAAAAATGCCGTTTCTACGTCCATCTGCTCAATTTCCAAACCGTGTTTACAACAAAATGATAGTAAGATTCTTAATGTCTGCATCTTCGCTACTGGTGAGTATGTATCTTCGACTTCTTCTTTCTGCTGGAATCCTCTGACGACCAGTCTCGCTTTGTAGGTATTTTCCGACTTCCTTTTATAAATCCATTTTACATCCAGGGCAATTTTATCCTTTGGTTTGTTCACTAATGTCCAGGTTTTGTTTCTATTGATACTGTCCATCTCACGATCCATAGCTTCCATCCAATATTTGGCTTCATTGCTTGAGACCGCCTCCTTAAATGTAACTGGTACATTTGCATTGCAATAATTAACGTATACAAATTTACATGATCCTTCACTTCCATATCGAATAGGTGGTCTTTTTTCTCTTACGGATCTTCTCGGTGTCTGCTCCTCATCCTTTTCTTCTTCAGTGTCACACCGTTCTTCTTTCAGGCCTATATTTTTATTTTCTTGTTCTTCTTCGTCACCTTTTTCATTCCACTGACATTCATCATTTGTTTCATCGATATCCTCAAATCCAATACATTTTATGTCTTCTTCAATCACATCTACATGTCGGGCTGTTATTATTTTGTTTTTTATGAGAATCCTGTATCCCACATCCGTGTATCCTAAGAGAATTCCAGATTCTGCTTTCTTATCCCATTTTGATTGTCTCTTGACTTCTGGAACTCGAACAAATACTTTACTCCCATATAATCTTAGATTGTTAACACATGGCCTTTTACCGAAGAATATTTCGAATGGTGTCTTTTTTTCAATAGTGTTAGCTAGTGTTCTGTTTTTCAGATACGCCGCTGCTTTTACAATTTCAGGCCAATAGCATCTATTTACCTTTGATTCGTCTAGCAAGCATCGTGCCATGTCCATTATAGATCTGTTGTACCTTTCTGCTGTGCCATTCAGCTCATGGACATATGGAGGACAAGGGTTTATACTGATTCCTTTTTCTCGTGCAAAACGATAAACGTTACCGTTTAAATATTCCTTTCCATTATCGCACCTTAACGTTTTAATAAGCTTGCCAGTTATATTGTGGACTTCATTTACGTACTCTATGAAGCAATCAAGCACTTGTACCTTGGATTTGATGCAATAAACCTTTGCCAGTTTGCTGAAATCATCAATGAATGATAAAAAATACTTTTCTCCACCATTTCCTGTAGTTGTGTGTGGCCCATTCAGATCCGTATGGACTATTTCCAGTATCTCTGTTGCTCTGTTTCTACGGTTTTCAAATGACAAGTTGTGCATTTTATTTTGTATGCATATAGCACATTTCATATATTCGGGCTCCAGCTCCTTCGGTGCCCCAACTAATAACTCATTTTTACATAAAATACTCAAATAATTGAAGTTGACATGTCCCAGTATACGGTGCCATTTTTCTTTTAAAGTCAAATATGTTTCGCTTACCTTGTTTATTATGTTTGCTTTTCTTTCAATCTTTTCTGCATTACAATAGCTTGTAACTTTATATAGTCCATTTTCCTTTTTTGCCATGGCTACCAGTTTCCTATTTTGATTGTAAATTTTGGTGATGTCTCCTTTGGATATTATTGTATTCTTGTCTGTCACTTTTGCATAGCTTATCAAATTTGCTTCCATATTTTTTACAAAATACACATCTGGCAGTACTACTTTCACTCTTTTGTTGTACACTGAGAAGAATGTTGTTATTGTACCTGACTTTGTTGCTTGCAGTATGCGACCATCGCCGACCTTTACGTTTACTGGAACTTTGAGCGTAACACATTTATCGAAATACACATCTTCATTTACAATGTGGTCAGTGCACCCACTGTCAAGCAACCACTCCAGCTGCATTTCATTTTTTACACTTTTATAGGTTATGTTTGACATGTTAACCTCTGTTACGAAACAACTTCCCTGTGCATCCTTTTCTTGAGGCCTTTTATACTCATTTCGAACACTGTGATAATTTCCTCTGTGTTGGTACCTTCCACGTCCACGACGAAACGGTCTATAATTTCCACGAAACGATCCAGGTTTGAGCGAACGACATTCCTTCTGAAAATGGCCAGGTTTGCCACAGTTGAAGCAGGTTTGCTTATTACCGACCGTCGGTATTGAAGCTGCATTGAAAACGTTTGACTTGGTAGTCGTTTCATCTATATTCTCTGTTTCAGGTTTCCTTCCCTCTGCTTCTTTCAACTTTATTTTGCTTTTCACATACTCCACAGTTCTCTCTGCTTCGGGTACCACATCTATAATATCCCCAATATGACTGTATGCTTTTGGTAGCGCTTTAAGCATGTAATTCAGTTTTTCTTGTTCACTCACTTGAGCCCCTGCACCTTTTAGTTCGTTTACAGCCTTCTCAAATTCATCAAAAAACTTTGTAACATCAGAGAAATCTTTCAATTTAATATTTTCCAAATTGCTTCGCCGCACTATTTGTAAGGCTGTTGATTTTTTTAAATACATTTCATCGAACTTTTCCATTATTTCGTACGCAGTTCCAAGTTCGCTCACGTACTCTAGTTGCTTATTATTAATGGCACTGTAAATATAATTTGTTGCCTTTATATCTTTGTCGTCCCACTCTGGTTGCTTGTCTGTTCCTCTTTTCTCTCTAACGACAACTTCTTTGCACTTTTTATATTGCAGAAATTTTAATATTCGTATCTTCCAGTTGTTGTAGTCCGATCCATCGAATATCGGAATTACTACGTCGTCAATTTTCATGTTAGCCATTTTTCCAACACGTGGTCGCTGTTTCTCAAACTTTCGCTTTCTCTTCACTTAACTAAACTTCTCAACACTTCTTTTGAACTTTATACTTTAAGCAACCACGCTCTGCTACCATGTTAAATAAAAGAAGCGTGGTGGTGAGATTCCATTTAACAACTGGTTTATTAATATAATATAATATAATAAGAGAAAATACACACGGGGTTTCGCACGAGGCTCAAGCATACATAGCTTTTGTACAACTGTACACATCACACCTACCCTAGGTGGCGCTGTCTCACTCATGGCATTGTTTTCATGAATCTTGTTGAATGTAAATGTACCTTAACATTCAACAGCACTGATGAACTTTAAGTATTTTACAGAAATAATTAAAAATCGAAATCAACTTGATTAGCATTTCTACAGCATCAACATTACATCTGGAAATATAGATCATTCGATTACCTCTAAAAAGAAATTGATACAAAGATCAAAAAACAAATGCACAGTTTCACCTTCCGTGCTTTTCTGCACTTATTAGATTATAAGCAAATTCACCTTACAATAAGTAATCCCTATTTGTTCGGAAACATCCAAACCTATTAGTAGCGGATTGACGCCGATATACCTGCCTGGCCGTCGGATTGCACGGCCGTGTTTATTGCACCACTTAGCCACGGCGACCGAGGCCTTGAATTACACAAATATCAAAAATTGTAAATAGATGCCGAAAAGTTATTATGAGCTTGTAAAAAATTGAAAAAGGGAAAAAGAAGAGTTCTTGCCGCCCCCGTGAAAGACGTGCAACATTGACATCAGCATCAAATTCGAGGATGACTGCGAGATAAATCGCCGAAAGTGTTGGCGTAAATACTAACGTAAAGAATGTACGTTGTGTTTTACGCCTCGTACAGACTTGAATCGCGCGACGAATCGCGCGACGATCCGCGTGGCGAACGCGCGCATTTCGGCAAACATTTCGGCGCGCCGAACGGCGAACGGCAAACGGAACTGATTTGTGCTATTTCCAGAATTTCTTGCAAACAACTATGGGAGCTGCAACGGCGTATACGACACAAAGAAATACAGAAAATGTTGGCAGTTTATTGAGTGAATTAAAGTTTCAAAGTGAAATGTTCAGGTCTGTACGAAGCATTAAAGATTCAGATTCGAGATTAAATGACTTGAATTTTTAGATATTCGAGATGTTATGACAGTTTGACGAACAATTCGACGAACGGCGCGCATTTCGGCGTGCATTTCGGCGCATCGAACGGTGCCACGAACGCCGCACAGTGGGGAAAAGTGACTTGCCTCGCTTCAAAAAGAAATAACTTTCGATAGAAATGAGGTAGAGCGATGAATTTTTTTTAAATTAAAGCTGAAACTTTGCAAAACATAGGAAAAATAGGGAGATTGCGGTACGAACGGTTTTTAACCTTGAGAAAATGCGTTAAACTTTCACAATTTCCAGAAAATGTGGTTTCTGCGTTACCACGGGCAGTAAAAAATTTTTAAAATTTTTGCTATATATCATTTCCCGTAGATTTTTTCACGCTGATTTCAAATCTGGTCTCAACATTTGTCTACGACCTCTGGTTTTTTCAAGAAATCGATTTTTGTGACAAAAAATTAATGAAAAATCATGTTTTTGTTGAAATGATTTTATGACACACTAATTTGAACATACGTACATCGTATTCTCATATATACAACACAATATAAATAATAATAATAAAGTATTTGAATGTTTTTTAAGTTACGAAACACATGAAGCACCTCACATCTCGTCATCACTTGACGTATCGCTGACATTACTACTGGCACTTTCTGCAGGCTCTGTGTAGCTGTAATGTATAATAATAGGAGTTAGATATGTATTGTTCATAATTGTACTCTTATTTATAGAAGAAGGTGAGTACTTAATCTTTTTAACTTACATATTTTCATCGACGAAGTTTCTAACTTCTGGTGCAACTTGATTTCTTCGATAGAATTGTAATCGTTCTTTTATGATCAGTGATATTTTAGGATCGGTTAACTGTACTGCTCGATTAAAAACGTCTAACAATCTGTTTTTTCGACTATTTTGTCTGGAATGAAGAATCATATTCTTCCTGTAAAGCTTATGCCATGACTCGTTCGCATCCTCTGAATAGTACGCTATTGGCAATAGAAACTGCTGTGCTATTTCGCAACCATGTTTTAATAATTTATGTAACGTTGAGCTCATTCGAGCCCATGGAAATTGTGTATAGTGGAGACAATACGTCTGCCAACAGAACTGTTCAAGCTCTCTTATTTTTAAAGGCTTCTTACACTTAGACACTAATAATATTGTCGCAATATTTTTTACAAATTGAACATCAATTTCCAGAGCTTCTGCAAATATTGCTGGTTTTTCGAAGCATCTTCTAGCGACATTGCCAGTGTTTGTTGTGCCATGCCCTTGTAACACTTGGTCTACTCGAACACCAAGCTTGGCATATATATTATTCTTTACAATAATTTTTATTTCTTCAAATTGCTTAGAAATCGATAAAAAAGTTTATTTTCATGTAATTTTCTTCTATAAATAAGAGTATCATTATGAACAATACATATCTAATTCATATTATTATACATTACAGCTACACAGAGCCTGCAAAAAGTGCCAGTAGTAATGTCGGCGATACGTCAAGTGATGACGAGATGTGAGGTGCTTCATGTGTTTCGTAACTTAAAAAACATTCAAATACTTTATTATTATTATTTATATTGTGTTGTATATATGAGAATACGATGTACGTATGTTCAAATTAGTGTGTCATAAAATCATTTCAACGAAAACATGATTTTTCACTAATTTTTTGTCACAAAAATCGATTTCTTGAAAAAACCAGAGGTCGTAGACAAATTTTATATCGTAGAAAAATCTACGGGATATGATATATAGCAAAAATTAAAAAAATTTTTTTCTGCCCGCGGTAACGCAGAAACCACATATTTCTGTAAATTGTGAAAGTTTAACGCATTTTCTCAAGGTTAAAAACCGTTCGTACCGTAATCTCCCTATTTTTCCCATATTCTGCAAAGTTTCAGCTTTAATTAAAAAAAAATTCATCGCTCTACCTCATTTCTATCGAAAGTTATCTCTTTTTGAAGCGAGGCAAGTCACTTTTTCCCACTGTGCGGCGCACAGTGGTTCCAAATCCCCAAAAGCTAGCCAAAACCCCTAAACGTACTTCAATTTCTAAAAAAATTGGTATACTATGGTTTTCGGGTCCGCTGATTACAAATCTGAACTCAAAATTCTAAAAAACAAAATGGCGGATCCAATATGGCGAACGCATAGGTTCAAAAATTGTTAGTTCTGTTCAAAAATTAGTACACTATGGTTTTCGGGTCCGCTGATTACAAATCTGAACTAAAAATTCTAAAAAACAAAATGGCGGATCCAATATGGCGAACGCATAGGTTAAAAAATTGTTAGTTCCGTTTAAAAATTGGCATTCCGAGTTGTATGTATTACGACCACAAAGCACGAGAACCGATTGGGAAAATTCAAAATTGACCAAAATCTCGTGCTCGGAAACTCATTTGAGTTGCATACGATAATGCATCACTTGAAAAATTTGTTCGAATATCTGCTGTTTTTCTTCGCTTTGATCTTTCGCTGGGGATTTCAAATTCTAAAGAAGGACGGCCAATGTTGTTCGCATGTTTATCGCTGTCTGCAGGTATACGGAATGCAACAGAGCCATCATGCCACATAGCAAACTTTTTGAAAAACTTATATTCCGTTCTCCTTACACTTTGCCATTTTGTCCTAATTTTAGAAATTAAAATCCCTAATGCGGTCTTTGTATCATGATTTATATCAATTAAACTCCCATGCTGTTTAAATATCTGATTCTGAAGGTGTTCAGATATTGTATTAATATCACTATTCAAATAACATTTAGTTAATTGAAAAATTTGTTTCCTTGTCAATCGGATTTCGCTATCACGAGACCCTGAAAGTAAATAATAGAAACTAATATTTGAAACATTTTGTCTAAGACTTAATTAAAAAGTTAATTAATTACTTCTATGAATTAAATTACTTATTGTTAGACCTGTCTGTCCCTTGAAGGTCGCGTCGCTTCTTCTCTAGCTCTCTTATTGAAACGTTTATATCTCGGTAACAAATTGACGCAAAATAATGTTATTATATTGTTTTGAAATTGTCTGAATATCAGCTATAAGAATATGAAAAAAAATAACCTTCCCTATTTTCAAAAATTGACTCGCGACCTTCGCAGGATATTTCAAGGTCACTAATAGGTCAAACGCATACAATCGTCAAATGAGTTCCTTCAGACCATACAATTTTTATTTGAAACATTTTTTAGTATCATTCATACTTTCCGAGATATTTTGGTGAAAGCTAATAAAATGCTTACACTGAGTTATGTAAAATGGTGGTACGCGAGAAGTGGCTGTTAGGGGCTGCTCATTTTTTAGATTTTGCAAGATAATAGTATAAACTAAGACTCTATGTAAGTTATTCGATGGAGGTGGGTGGAGGTTTTAACTTATCTCTACATCTTTAAAATGTATGCGTCAAATTTTACGTTCCCCTTCCGTGTAACTTTTAACCGGTTAACATTAACAATTTAGCACTAAAAACGATTGAACTTACCTCCACAAACTGTATCCATTATGCAGTATAAAAATCACTAGCTTTCAATATAGCTTATACACTTTGCACTTATATTTCGTACGTACGCTCACGCGCGTGAAAAATGCTTGTCTAGCGAAAGCGAAGTTTCGACTACGACTGCAACTCAGGTAAAAAAATGCAAGCATTTTACCGTTTACCCCACTACGGAGTCACTATTAGAGTACCCATCCCAATGGGTAAAAATGTCCTAGCTCGTAATTCATTTTGGGGGTTTTGGCCACGTTTTCGGACTTTGGAACCACTGTGCGCCGCCGCGCGCATTTCGACGCGCATTCGTGCCCGCGGTGTATCCGTCAGCTCTGGGAACGACGGCGCGCATTTCGGCGCGCACGAACGCAAACGGGTGGCACTTGCAAATCTGTTTGCAGGATAGATATCATATCCTAAACATTCATAATATAAAGAATTCAAGTCTGTACGAGGCATTACAAAAATGCGTTCCGCTTACAATTTGTCGAAAAGTATATAAATATGAGGTCAAAGCGGCGAAGAGTCATATTTACTGACGAAAAAAGATTTGGATGGTCCAGAAGGGGCGGAGTCGGTTATTACTAGCATGATTTGAATGAAGAACAGCAATTTTTTAGCTATTGGATATTGGATATTGGGGTAAAACAGAAATCAAATTTATAAAAAGACGAATGAATAGTGAACGGTATAATGAAATGATAAATGAACAACTAAACACTTGTGCTGTACGAATTGCTGCAAATAAACACATTTTACAACAAGATAATGTCGCAGTCCACACGGCAAAAGCGGTGACGAAATACTTTTCTTCAAAAATTATTCGTGTTTTTGAGTGGTCAGCAAGATCTCCAACCTCAACATTATTGAAAATTGTTGAGGACATCTTGCCAGAGCCGTGTACCAAAATAGCAGACAATTCCAAAATATTAACGATTTAAAATAGTGCATCTTGGACGAATGGGTGAATATTAGTCAAACAGTATTAAAAAATTGATTAAAGTCAATGCAAAACGTATTTGTTAAATTTTCAATATAGGCCCACATAAAAAAGTTGTAAAATGCATCTTTTAGTAGTTTTTCTACAATTTTCGTCAATTGCAATGTTTGAAAAAATTTCTTTTTTCATCCTGAAGTAAACTAATTGATCTAGCTTCCCCAAAAAGTTAAAATTGTATAGTACGTATAATTCGGGTCACTGTATTTCATCGAAATCGATGTGATGTAACCTTTTACGCGCAATTGCCAATACATTTTGCAAAACTTGCCAATGATTGAATGATAGAGAAAGAAATTACTTTAAAATTATTCTTTTCAAATAATAATATCTTCATTATTTCTTATTGGTAGCCAGATATTTTGGATATTCATTAAGCGTGTGTTAATTTTTTTTATTCATTTGTTTTTTTTCACACTGTAGATGGACAACTTCTCGCGATTGACAATTGCTGGCAACGGCAATAGCAGAAGCAGCGGAAGCGTCAAGACATGCAAGGGCGGCACTGGAAGCTGCCCGACAGGAGGCCCGCGAATCCGCTTCCCGGCTACTGGCCCGAGAGGAGGAGGTGCGCGAATTCGCGTCCCGGCCAGTGTAGCCAGACGGTGCGGCTCAAGCGGCTCGCAGGCCCCTTACGTCTCCGTCCCTCGCCAAGATGCTGCCTCAGCTATCCCCACTCTTACCCACTACCGCTGGCGCGACCGAGTGCTAGAATGAGAGCGGTAGCATGCTACGTAAGGGGCCTGCGAGCCGCTTGAGCCGCACCGTCTGGCTACACTGGTCCCGGCTGGCGGCCCGAGAGCGAGAGGCCCGCAAGCTCGCGGCCCGGCAAGCGGCCGTAGAATCCCCGATGGCCGCTACGACCGCATGGGCATATGACAGACCTGGAACATCGGCAGCTGGAACATCATATGACAGGCCACCCGCCGCAACCTCAGCCCCGGCAACAAAGCCATCGTCAGCCTCGGCAGCAGACACGCTTCTGGTGAGTAAGAGAAATTATGGTCATTTTGCATAAAAGGTTACACCTCGCCGAATTTCAATGAAATTTTAATACAGTAAAGTCGCGATATTTGTCAACGACCGCGTATGTTGCCCCTCTCTACATTCGGATTTCATTTGAACTCTCGGTGCGTTCATAAAAAAATAATATCGGTATGTTGTCCGTGCAAAACACAGGCTGTTTGACAAGAATCGCGTCTTTACTGTATGTTGGAAAACTCGGCATTCTGAACAACATCGGCGAGGTGCAATCTCTTGTGCACTATCACCGAAATCACATATGTATGTTCCACCCCGAGCCTGAAACGTTTCTGAAAGTAACTGTTCCAAACTGTTTGATATCGGCTCGAAACAGTTACGTAAAAGCGAAATGATGTTACGAACCGTTACGAGAATATCGGTTCTAGCTTACATACATGTATCGGTTACAGTAACGGTTCTGGAGAACCGATATTATTTCTTTTCTATAATTTTTATTTTTCGGTTCTGTGTTCTGTATTGTGTTCGGCATTATATATTTATTATTCAAGTAGTTGTTTATTTCTATTTCTAATTTAAACAATTGTCGGATGAATAAATTTTTATTGTCTGTCGTTTCTACATGCATTATTTGCATTGTCATCTCAATAACAATGTATTTGTTGCTAATTAAGGCCAGGTCACTTTCCCGGTTCGCCGTACTTCGCTTTGTTTTGCGCGAGCTCAGGTAAACGGTCAACCATAGTGAGTCGCCTGGTGCCCGTATGGTTTCCCATATGGTAACCGTACTCCTTTTATGACCCAAGGTGATCACTGAGTGACGGTCCGACTCACTCTTTGTTGACGGTTTATTGCTCTAATGTTGTCTTGTTTTTCTCGAGCTTAGGTAATAGTTCCCATCTTGGATCGTGTACCCACATTTGGTTTCCCAAATGTCAACCATACTCCTTTCATGATCCAAGGTGATCATTGAGTGACGGCCCGACCCAAGACTACCTGGAACTCTTTTATACCTTTATACTGTGACGTTGCAATTTTGCCACGTCCCTTCTCTGTTGTTTTCCGATGACGGATTATAAGCGATAAAGGACCGGACCGCCCTCTAACGGCACACGACACCGTAAACACAGGATTCGAGAGCGCTCCTCTGAGAGATTCCGACATTATCGAGGATCTTTAATGACATCTGTCGCGCGTGCCGAGAACGGCAAGTTTCAGGGCCGTATATGGGACGCGCCGAAAGAACCACCGACCATCCGAATTTTCACGGGAGCGGAACAGCATCCCGCAGCTCAGGAAGCGCCCGACCAAAAGCAAATGGCCAACCTTACGAGATGAGAGCTTGGTACGAGCACACCCGGCGAACCAACCGGAGGCGTCGCAGGGACAAAAGCTCCACCAAACATCGCGTCCATCGAGACGCCCTCAGAATCCCGACGCCGCCTCGCCCCGTAAAAGAGAGCTACTCGGGGACGGTGCTCTCGTCATCAAGGGAGGAAGCGCCTCCGCAGAGCAAGAGAGCGGAAGGCTCCTTGACAAATTCCGTGATAGTCCGGGGCCCTAGGACGCTACAGGGTCCGCTCCTGATGCCGAGAGTTCGTGCGATAGAAATGCGCCATAGGGAAATTCGGAGGTACGGTCGAGTGGGGGGAACAAGGTTCGATCCGCTAGACGGCCGAAAATCGATGGATCACTGTCGCGCTGGCTCCCGCTTACGTTACACGCGTTAAGATATCGATCGCGTTACGTCGCCTTAGTAGTGTCGGGGCGAATTGTAAAGTGCCGTCCGGAGGGTCTCGTGGCGTGAGGAAACGTTCCCGTAGGGTTCTCACCAGTCCGAACGCTCTCCCGTGAGCAAGGTTCCTCAATAACAGCGGAGGAAACGACCACGAGAAGACGGTAAGTCGCAACTGTGATCCATTCGATATTTCGTAGTCCGACGGCTCGACTTTCGTCGCGCGAGGACGAACGCTTCCCGTTCGATCCTCGATAATTCGCTCGTACTCGTGTCGGGAGTACTTTGAGTGTTCGAGTAATTTCGGGAGAGTTTTCCTCTACGAAGTGCGTGCGTAGGAGTGTCCTCGGAGGAGTCGCGTTTCGTGGGAACAATCTTTGCGGAGACTTCGCGTAGATCTCGAATCCTGGGGTTCTCGCCGATCATCGTAATCGTTCTCGTCGACGTTCGAACGCGTAACCGTTATCGTACGCGTCGTAGCGAGTTTCGTGCGGGAGACCTCGCGGCCGTCGCACAGTCCGCCGAACATCTGCGTCTCGCATTCCCGAAGTCGTGTAGCGACGGAAGACGGTAAAATACAGCGGTATCGTTGCGAGTAGACTGTAGGACAACCGCGCTGC
This sequence comes from Lasioglossum calceatum, assembly GCA_963966675.1. Taxonomy (NCBI): domain Eukaryota; kingdom Metazoa; phylum Arthropoda; class Insecta; order Hymenoptera; family Halictidae; genus Lasioglossum; species Lasioglossum calceatum. The sequence continues at coordinate 635,340 of CAXAAD010000034.1, forward strand.
GACCGAACATCCAAATCGCTGCTTGTATGAAGAGCGCGGGCTCTCGGGTTGCGGCCACGTGGCCGCAGGCTTTGTAACCTTGACTGCTGGAATAAACGGCTCGAGACAATAACGTTGTTGGTCATTCGAATCCCTGCGAGATCCGTCCTGCCGAGAGGGCTGTCCCTCGACATCCTGTGTTCGGACCAACTGGCCCCGTCGCGTCGACGTTTCGTTCCGAGGCTCTCGAAGATTCGACTCTCGAGCTCGGTTTCCCCGAGCTTCCGTAGCTTATCGAGTTTCGTGTGGCATCCTTGCGGTGCCTGGCGCCCGAACTTTTCGTGTTCCGCGGAGAAATCGTCGAATCTTCGAGTCCCGTCTAGTCCCGGGCGGACCGCGTGTACTCGGCCTGCACGTGGCCCGGTCTCAGAGCCTGCAAGGCCCGGAGTTGACCCCTTTCTGCGAGCTTTCCCGTTCGAGAGCAAGGGGTTAACGTGACAAATTGGCGCCCGAACAGGGACCTCTCTCTCGAAAGGGATTTCTCCCGAAAACAGAGAGAGGCACGGGATAACGTGGGATTCTCACAGGGGAAAACCGCGGTACGGTCTTCCAGCACGTCTCGAGAGCGCGAACAAAACGTAGTAAAATCGGCGAGAACGGCGAGACGCAGGGTACGCGCAAGGAGATTGTTAAGAAGCGAAGCGCGGGATTGTTCTCACAAACGCCGCACAAGGAAACCACGTTCAACCACGTCTCGTTGCGTTTTGCGTGCTTTCCGTGCGATCCTCGCGAAACGAGGAGTATTTTCGGCGAGCCAGTCCGACAGAACCTCGTGTTTGCTTCCGTCCGGCCATATTTGGCCTTATTTAATTTGTCTCTGTGATAATTTATTATATTCCGCGATTGTTGTACGTTTGTGTGGAGTGTACGTCCTCAGGTGGCGGTAACGTTCGCCAAAGCGAGCGTTGGGTTCTTTTCGTTTCGCGCCCGAACCGCGAATTCCTTCGTGTTTGTCGTGTAGAAAATTTTTTTTTGTATTTTTTTTGTCCTGTTATTCGAGCAAGCCGGTGAGTTCGAGGCCATCAGGGACACACAAGACCCTGTAACGACCTCGAGAATTATTTTGAATTTCGAACGTTTCAAATTCAGCACTGTGTGAGGCGGTTAGATATCGAGGACGAAAACATTCCGGGTCGAATAACAAGCGTTTTGGGTAGCAACCGTGATCTGGTCCAACGAATCTCGTATCGTAGCGAAGCCCCGGGAAGGCCGCGCCCGGACACGCAAATAAACATCGCTCGCTCGGGAAGTCCTTGAATTCGAGAGCTCCGGGTAACGTTACCGTAACGGTCGCGTTCGAAAAATACCGTCGGGTTTGAAGGAGTCTCGAGGTCATCGATTAACGGTCGAGGAATACCCAGTGGGACATGTTAGGGGACGAAAAAGCTTACGTCTCGAGGTGGCCGGAGGAGGATCGGTCGTTTCATAGCGCCTATGAATGGGGCCCAGTGGCCGACGAAGACGGGCCGGCCATAAAACCGGATTCTGCATTTCCCGGCCCGCAAACGCTGCAGGTACCGACGGGGTGGAGACCCCCGATGGTCCAGCGGCCGATTGTCACCTCGACCCCTCCTCCTTCGACCGACCACGATGCTCCGAAGACAGCGTACGAAGTCATGCGGAAATGGGACCTGTCGTTCGACGGGAAACCCGACGAAGATCCGGAGGTCTTTTTCGAAAGGCTATCCGACATGCGACGCGCCTGTCCGCTACCGGACATTGAGATAATACGCTGTCTTCCGATTTGTTTCACCGGTACCGCGGCGAAATGGTTTAAAACCTGTCCCCCCATGTCCACCTGGGCAGAATTTGTGGCCGAATGGCAACAAAACTTCCGCGACCCGGATTATCAACAGCTACTCGAGCACGACCTTCGAGTTCGAAGACAGGGCCCCGACGAGCCGCTACGCGATTACCTCGCGAACATGCGAAGCATGATCCTGCGCCTCGAGCAACCGTGGTCGGAACAAAGGAAAATAGATAGTATTTTCTGGGGCGCGAGGGAAAACTGCCGAGCGGGTATCTCGAAAGAGGCCGTTACGTCAGTCGTACATCTCGTGCGCTTGTTAAGGGAAGCGGAGCGGCGCTCGACGCCCCAGAGCGGGGACAAATATATCGTATCGACCTTGGCGAACAAGGATTTCGCTTACGACGCGCAACGATACGCGAAAAGCGATGGTGCGGGCCAGTCGGTCAAATTTGAGAGCGTTAACGCGGTAATCGACGCGCGGGAAGAGCAACAACGATATCGGGCGGGACCCTCTCGCCCGCGCGAACCCCCGCAGCCGCGCCGTAACGGACCACCGAACAGCCGCTCGTATGACGAGCCGGACCGACACAGCCCGACCGGAGCCGGAGACAGCCGAGCTGTCACGTCGTCGGCTCAACAACCGGCGGCGGAAAGCACGTGCTGGAACTGTCATCGGCCGGGACACCGATCGAGACAATGCCGAGAACCCCAAACTCGCCATTGTTATCGGTGCGGGGAACCCGGGGTTACCACACGCGATTGCCGTCGTTGCCCTCCGAAAGCGGAAAACTACTATCGACGCCGCTCGTACGGGCCCGAACGGCCTCGTACCCAGTAATTTCGGCCCGCGTAGCAAGTACCGAGCTCGAATCAGCCATCGTATCGAGACCGTCGCTTCTTATCGTGAGCGCGCACTTAGAATATCGCAGCGTACACGCGTTGATCGACTCGGGTTCGTCATTATCGTTCGTGAGCCGCGAAACCATCTCGTCCGCGGGAAAGGCCGCGAAGATTTTATCGGCAGAAAATGAATGCTATTTCCTTCTGGCCACGGGAGCGGTCGACCGGGCGACAGAGAGAGCTAGATTTTCGCTACGAATTAAAGACCAGACGCGGGAAATTTGCGCCTACGTCCTCGATAATCTCGTGAATCCGGTATTACTGGGGGTGGACGCGATCGCACAATTCGGTATCGTGGTCGAATATCATCGGGAAAAATGGCATTTTGCGTCACGACCGCAGGTCGAATTTTCGTTCGGTCGTACGTCTCAGGATCCTCTCTGCTGCGGCCTACAGATACTTTCCGCGTCGGAAAAGGAACGGTTACGCGTGTTTCTCGAGAAGGAAAGGAGGGATTTCGAAACGGTACCGGGCGTGACGACTCTGACCACTCACCGAATTGACGTCGGAAATAACCGACCTATTAAACAGCGATATTATACGGTCTCGCCGGTCGTCCAGGAAGCGATTTACCGAGAAGTAGATTCGTTACTGGAGAACGGAATAATTGAACCGTCGGAGAGCGAGTGGTCTAGTCCGATCGTCATGGTAAAGAAACCGAATGGCAAATATCGTTTTTGTTTGGACTTTCGGAAAGTCAACGAAGTCTCGAAGAAGGACGCGTATCCGCTACCGATTATGTCGAGCATTCTAGACAAATTACGAGCCGCAAGATACATTTCCACCCTCGATCTCTCGCAAGCGTACTTCCAGATTCCGCTCGAGGAATCGAGCAAAGAAATAACAGCATTTACCGTTCCGGGGAAGGGATTATTCCACTTCAAAAGAATGCCATACGGGCTCACGGGAGCCCCGGCAACGTTTCAACGCCTTTTAGATCGTCTGATAGGACCGGAGATGGAGCCTCACGCGTTCGCGTATCTCGATGATATTATCATCGCGACCACGACTTTCAACGGTCATCTCGAGTGGCTCCGTCGGGTCCTAGCCAGAATTAAATCAGCGGGATTAATCGTGAACCCGGAAAAATGCGAATTCTGCAAGGAGGAGGTGCGGTACCTCGGATTCGTGGTCAGCAGGGAAGGGTTAAAAGTCGACGCGGACAAAGTCGCACCTGTCATATCGTTTCCGGTTCCGAGAAATATAAAACAACTGCGGCGATTTCTGGGAATGGCCTCGTGGTATCGACGGTTCATCCCGGACTTCGCCACGGTCGCGGATCCGTTGAACATCCTTTTACGGAAGGAAGCGAAATGGAAAGGGGAAAGCGGACAACAATCCGCTTTCGAGAAATTAAGATCTTTAGTAGCGACCGCGCCGACCCTTGCCTGCCCGCGGTTCGAGGAACCGTTCGTAGTGCAGACTGACGCGAGCATGGTAGGACTGGGAGCAGTGCTTGTACAGGAGATCGAGGGAACGGAAAGGGTTATCGCATTCGCGAGTCGGTCTCTTAACGCGGCCGAAAGAAAATATTCCGCGACCGAACTAGAGTGTCTCGCTATCGTGTGGGCCGTAGAGAAGTTTCGACCGTATCTCGAGGGGTATCATTTCACGGTCGTGACCGACCACAATAGTTTACGGTGGCTACGGCAATTATCGAACCCCTCCGGTAGGCTCGCGCGATGGGCCCTTCAATTATTAGGGTACGATTTCGACGTCGTGTACCGAAAGGGTGCCCTGAATCGCGTACCGGACGCGTTATCGCGTATGTTCGAGGGAACCGAACCGGGGGAGGGGAGAGCCGGAATCGTGACTGCGGCCGTGACCAAGCTTGAGTGGTACGAGCACAAGCTAAAAGAAGTAGAAAAGGGCCCAGAAAGGCATCCCGACTGGTCCATACGCGGGGGGCAACTTTTCCATCGCCGTACCGACCCGTTGATCTCGGAAATTCTCGGCGGTGATTTAGAAGAGTGGAAACTCGTCGTACCAGCCGAGAAACGAACCGAGATACTAAGAGAAAACCACGACGAGGTGCAAGCGGGTCATTTGGGGGTAGAAAAAACGTACCACCGAATAGCCACCCGATACTATTGGCCGGGAATGTTTCGTACGGTAGTAGAGTACGTGCGACGCTGCCCCACGTGCCAGTTAACGAAAGTTGAGCAAGCACTCCCGTCGGGGCTCATGGGAAGGCGTCGCATCGGAGCACCGTGGATGGTGATCGCCACGGATATAATGGGCCCGCTTCCCCCGAGTCGTGCGGGATTCTCGTACTTGTTAGTAATACAAGATCTGTTTACTAAATGGGTCGAGTGTTGCCCCTTGCGGAAGGCCACCGGGGCCAAAATTTCGGAGGCGCTAGAAGACCTCGTTTTCTCTCGTTGGGGGACGCCGGAAGTATTGCTCACCGACAACGGTACCGAATTCGTGAACAAAGCAATCCACGAGCTCGCGAAGACCTACGGAATTGCGATCACGACCACACCCCCGTATCACCCCCAGGCGAACCCTGTCGAGAGGGTAAATCGCATATTGAAGACGATGATCGTGTCTTATATCGAAAAAGACCATCGCACGTGGGACGCGAATCTAGCGAAATTCCGGTTCGCATACAACACCGCATACCACACAGTGCTGCAAGCGTCGCCGGCATTTTTGAATTTCGGGCGCGAACCGTTGCCAGCGGTGTGTCTTCGAGCGAGCGAGGAAGCGCCGGTTGACCTAGAGGTGGCATCTCTCGAGGGATGGACAGAGCGAATATCGCACCTAGCCACGTTACGCCACTGGGTCACCGAAAACCTGGAGCGAGCATACGAAACGCAAGCGAAACATTACAACCTGCGCCGGAAAGACACGCGTTTCGCGGAGGGAGACCTCGTCCTTCGCCGTCAACGCGTACTCTCGTCCGCGGCACAGAACATCGCGGCCAAACTGTGCACAAAGTTTTGCGGCCCTTTCCGAGTCACGAAGGTACTGTCCTCGGTTGTTTATCGACTCGGGACCCCGGAGGGGAAAGAGGCTGGCAAGGCTCACGTGTCCGACTTGAAGCCGTACACTCCGCCGAACAACGGAGAACAAACGTCCGTCACACCCCACCCTGACTTGCTTCCAGATGACGCACCAGCCAGCAGCAGCCGAGGAGGTACACCGCTCCAAAGTGCTCCTCGCCGATCTAATCGACGAGGCGGTCAAGGACCTCTGCCTCCTGCAGGGAGTGGTCCGTGACCTGGAGGATGAGGAAGAGGCAAGAGACGCAGCGGAGCGATGCCAGTCGCTCCGTCGCCAGATGCGTGGCATAGCGTCGGAGGCCAAGGAGTTGGGGCGCCTGATCCGCACCCCACCTGCGCCGGAAATATCGTCGCGGGAGGAACCGCGAGACGGAGGAGACGCCACAACGCCGGCGCAACCGACGCCAGGACCCGAGCCACCTCGCGACCTCCCGGTGGCCACAGCGGTACTCGAGCCACCAAAAGACCTCCCGGTGGCCGCCACGGCACCCGAGCAACGCCGAACGGTCGCAGTAGCACCGCGAACGGTGCAAAAGACGAGGAAGGAGAGGACGGCCAGCTGGGGCCAATACGAGCAGTGGTCCGAGGGAAAGGACATCCGTCCAAAAGATCCGGACGCGTGTTGGAACTGTGGCCAATACGGGCACAACCGAAACAAATGCCCGTCTAACATCGTGCCCCACTGCTTCCGCTGCGGACGTCCGGGGACCTCCGTCAGGACGTGCCCCGTTTGCGGGCCAGCCTGGCGGCGCAACGCCCGCACCGTAGGGCCACGAGGCGAAGGCGACCTCCTCTCGGGAGGAAGAAAGGGAGCGTAGGCTCAGCGGCGAGCGCGGAACCCTCTCGCAGAGAGGACAATAGTTTTTTTCTCTCGCTTCGCCTGTTTTTTTATCCGCTTGGCCGGCACTTCAATTATTTTTCGTTACGTTTTTTTTGTTTTTTTTTCCCAATATCACAGATTAAGTGTTCATTTTGTTTCTTATTTTGTTATTGATTTTGGTTGGTCTGTCCGCCGGAACCAGCTCTCGGGAGCTAAATAAAAGTTGCCACGATTTCCCTCCCGAAAGGGATAAGTAACGTGTCATTTTTATAACACCCGATCCCCTCCACAGGTCAACAGACGCCCGCGCCTCGCTCGAGGCTTCGATTCCATCTCGATTCCGTGTTGCTCGTTTGTTTTTGTCTATCACAGCGGCTCGTATTCGTGGGACGTGGTTGTCACTCAGTGGTGAAGGCTCTTCATGTACAGGACATCTCCAAGGAGGAGCGCTCTCTCACCTGTCGAGCCACTGATCACAGGGGCGACGAAACCGTGTCGGTCCGGTCCATTTTAAAGGGGGGGGAGTTGTGACGTTGCAATTTTGCCACGTCCCTTCTCTGTTGTTTTCCGATGACGGATTATAAGCGATAAAGGACCGGACCGCCCTCTAACGGCACACGACACCGTAAACACAGGATTCGAGAGCGCTCCTCTGAGAGATTCCGACATTATCGAGGATCTTTAATGACATCTGTCGCGCGTGCCGAGAACGGCAAGTTTCAGGGCCGTATATGGGACGCGCCGAAAGAACCACCGACCATCCGAATTTTCACGGGAGCGGAACAGCATCCCGCAGCTCAGGAAGCGCCCGACCAAAAGCAAATGGCCAACCTTACGAGATGAGAGCTTGGTACGAGCACACCCGGCGAACCAACCGGAGGCGTCGCAGGGACAAAAGCTCCACCAAACATCGCGTCCATCGAGACGCCCTCAGAATCCCGACGCCGCCTCGCCCCGTAAAAGAGAGCTACTCGGGGACGGTGCTCTCGTCATCAAGGGAGGAAGCGCCTCCGCAGAGCAAGAGAGCGGAAGGCTCCTTGACAAATTCCGTGATAGTCCGGGGCCCTAGGACGCTACAGGGTCCGCTCCTGATGCCGAGAGTTCGTGCGATAGAAATGCGCCATAGGGAAATTCGGAGGTACGGTCGAGTGGGGGGAACAAGGTTCGATCCGCTAGACGGCCGAAAATCGATGGATCACTGTCGCGCTGGCTCCCGCTTACGTTACACGCGTTAAGATATCGATCGCGTTACGTCGCCTTAGTAGTGTCGGGGCGAATTGTAAAGTGCCGTCCGGAGGGTCTCGTGGCGTGAGGAAACGTTCCCGTAGGGTTCTCACCAGTCCGAACGCTCTCCCGTGAGCAAGGTTCCTCAATAACAGCGGAGGAAACGACCACGAGAAGACGGTAAGTCGCAACTGTGATCCATTCGATATTTCGTAGTCCGACGGCTCGACTTTCGTCGCGCGAGGACGAACGCTTCCCGTTCGATCCTCGATAATTCGCTCGTACTCGTGTCGGGAGTACTTTGAGTGTTCGAGTAATTTCGGGAGAGTTTTCCTCTACGAAGTGCGTGCGTAGGAGTGTCCTCGGAGGAGTCGCGTTTCGTGGGAACAATCTTTGCGGAGACTTCGCGTAGATCTCGAATCCTGGGGTTCTCGCCGATCATCGTAATCGTTCTCGTCGACGTTCGAACGCGTAACCGTTATCGTACGCGTCGTAGCGAGTTTCGTGCGGGAGACCTCGCGGCCGTCGCACAGTCCGCCGAACATCTGCGTCTCGCATTCCCGAAGTCGTGTAGCGACGGAAGACGGTAAAATACAGCGGTATCGTTGCGAGTAGACTGTAGGACAACCGCGCTGCGACCGAACATCCAAATCGCTGCTTGTATGAAGAGCGCGGGCTCTCGGGTTGCGGCCACGTGGCCGCAGGCTTTGTAACCTTGACTGCTGGAATAAACGGCTCGAGACAATAACGTTGTTGGTCATTCGAATCCCTGCGAGATCCGTCCTGCCGAGAGGGCTGTCCCTCGACATCCTGTGTTCGGACCAACTGGCCCCGTCGCGTCGACGTTTCGTTCCGAGGCTCTCGAAGATTCGACTCTCGAGCTCGGTTTCCCCGAGCTTCCGTAGCTTATCGAGTTTCGTGTGGCATCCTTGCGGTGCCTGGCGCCCGAACTTTTCGTGTTCCGCGGAGAAATCGTCGAATCTTCGAGTCCCGTCTAGTCCCGGGCGGACCGCGTGTACTCGGCCTGCACGTGGCCCGGTCTCAGAGCCTGCAAGGCCCGGAGTTGACCCCTTTCTGCGAGCTTTCCCGTTCGAGAGCAAGGGGTTAACGTGACAATACATATAAATTTGGCGACTACCCACAGAAAGTGACCGTTCCGCTTGCCAACTCTAGCACGACTACTACCTTTTCCTCGTGGCCCTTACTGTTTAATCTACCCCTACTCTGCATATTCTTTTACTCGAACACGAAGTATAACATTTGTTTATTAAACGCATAACACAACTCAAAGGGTACAATTTTAATTTATTCTGTTTTAGTTCTGAACATTAACATACAACAAAACATAAACATCGCAACATCCTACATAAACACAATATCAATCCTTAACACTCTCCCCCGCCGCTGCGGGAACTCTTTCTTCCGCAGCACCCAACACAGGTAATACTATCAGTTTTACTACAGGTCTTTTCAACACTCCATGTTGGGTCTTCACTTCCGCTACTCGAATTCTTCCGTCCGCTCCTGGATACACGGCTTCGACGATTCCTTTGAGCCACATATTCCGTGGCATTAAGTGATCTGCAATGATCACTATGCTTCCGACTTTTATCGGTGGCGTTTCGTGCGTCCATCGGCTACGTGGTTGTAGTGTGGGTAGATATTCTCGTACCCATCGGCTCCAGAAGTGGTCTGCTAATCTCTGTGCTACTCTCCATTGTTTTCTGCTATATAATTCGATGTCGTCGGCCACGTTTGGCAACGGGTCGGTTGACGAATTCCCTATTAGAAAGTGGTATGGTGTGATGGCTTCGGGATCTCTAGGATCCACCGATACGTGTGTTAGCGGACGCGAGTTGACTGTCCGTTCTGCTTCTAGTAGCACTGTTTGCAATGTCTCTTCCTTAGGTGACCTTTCTTTCAGGGTTACTTTCAATGCCGTTTTTACGCATCTCACCAGTCGTTCCCAGCTTCCACCCATGTGGGGTGAAGCAGGTGGAATAAACTTCCATATCATCCGGTGACTACTAGCGAATTCTGTTTGTTTTTGTTGGTCAAGGTCCTGTATAAATTGTTTCATTTCTCGGTCCGCACCTCTCAGATTCGTGGCGTTATCTGAATATAGCTGGGACGGAAAACCTCGCCGTGCTCCCATTCGTCTCAATGCCATAATTATCGAATCCGTTGTCAAGGAGTTAACCAATTCAAGATGGATGGCTCGTGTAGTGAGACATGTGAATAAGACGCCCCATCTTTTTTCGTGACGTCTTCCAACTGTGACAGTCATAGGTCCAAAGTAATCTATTCCACAGTAAGTGAACGGACGTTGGTGGTGTCCTAATCTAGCCGACGGTAGATCACTCATTCGTGGAGGATTGGACTTTGCTTTTCGGATGCGGCATGTTACACACTGATGTGCAACCGACCTAATTGTAGGTCGGAGTTTCAATATCCAGTACCTTTGCCTGAGCTCATTTAACACAGTTTCGGTGCTGCCATGTCCCGCTGATTCGTGATAATGACGTACCACCAATCTGGCATACGGGTGTTTCCCGTCCAATAGGACTGGTCTCTTCATTGGTTCAACAATTCCGGCGATGTTGCTAACACGGCCTTTTAGCCGTAATATTTGTTGGTCGTCCAGTTCGGGCGAAAGCTGTAGGAGTCGGCTGTCCGCAGGTAGGGGCCGTCGTTGTTCTATAAAATGGATTTCAGTTCCGAAGCTTTCCTCTTGAGCTTGTCTAATCCATAATTCTTCCGATCGCCGCATTATGTCTTCTGTTAATTTGACATCTCCCTTCTTCTTGCACCGCTCAATGAATATAAGTACTCTTGCCGTTGTTCGTATCAGACGCAACCATGACGAGAATTTTTGTATATTGATCAGCATTGGGTTTGGTGATCGTCTGATTGCCGCTACTGTTCCACACTCTTCTTCCGTCGTAGGTTCTTTGTTTTTCTTCACTCGTGATTTCGGCCAACGGTTTTCAGCATTTTTTAAGAAATCCGGTCCACAGAACCAGTTGGATTCGATTAGAGTTGCGAATGGTCGATTCCGTGTTGCATGATCAGCTGGATTTTGCTTTCCAGGAATCCACCTCCACTCGGCTCTAGTCGTGAGCTCGTCGATCTCAGCTAACCGATGAGAAACGAACGTTTTGAACGACTTTGGATCGGTCTGGATCCATGATAATACCGTGCTCGAATCTGTCCAGAAGATACGGCGTGATATTTTAAACTCGAGCTCCGATTCGATTGTTCGTCCTAGACGACTTGCTAATAGTGCAGCTTGTAACTCCAGACGAAGAATTGATGTGGGTTTTAACGGGGCTACTCTGCTTTTAGAGCAGATAAACGCTACGATGGGTCGTCCATTGGAAAATGTAAACCTCCAATAAGCAACCGCCGCATAGGCCAACTCGCTTGCATCACAGAAAACATGAAGCTCTGTGGTGCTCATCCGGGTCCCAGTGGTGTAGCACCTTGGTATCGTTAACGTACTTAGTGATCGTAGCTCGGATGTCCACTCTTGCCACTTCCTCATCTCGTCTGCCATTAGACTTTCGTCCCAAGTGATGCCGCTACGCCATACGCTTTGTAGTAATATCTTACTCTTAATTGTAAAAGGGGCCAGAAATCCGAGCGGATCGAATATTGACATGATTGCTCGTACCATTTCCCTTTTGGTAATTCCCTTTTCTTGTTGTGGTGCACTTATCGCCTTTTGCATTTTATTTCTATTAAAACTGAACGTATCCGACATAGAATCCCAATAGAGACCTAGTGTCTTGGATGTTCGTTGTTCCTTCGTAGTCAATTGAATAGTTCCTGAGGTTACGCCTTCTCCGGACATTTCTTTCATGACGGCGTCGCTATTACTTGTCCAGCCGCATATTTGGAAGCCACCTCGTCGATGTATTTCCGTCACCTCTCTGATTAGTTGTTTCGCTTCAGCTTCCGTGTCCACACTGTCTAGATAATCGTCCACATAATGTTTATGTTTAATAGCATTTACTGCCTTGGGATATTGGGACGCAAACTCGTCAGCGTTGCGATTCTTTACATATTGAGCTGACGATGGGGACGATATTGCTCCAAAAATCATTGACGACATGCGGAATACGTCTGGCCTCAGATTCCGTTCGGTTCCACGCCACAGGAATCGTTGTACGTCGCGATCTTCTTCCCGTATCTTTATTTGATGAAACATCTCTTTAATATCTGTGACGAACGCTATCCTTCTTTGGCGAAAGCGCATTAAAACTCCAAGTAGCGAGTTTAACAAGTCCGGTCCTGGTAAGAGCACGTCGTTGAGGCTGGTGCCGTGACTCTTCGCTGCTGCATCAAACACGATCCGTAATTTATTTGGCTTGTCCACATGTTTCACTCCAAAATGCGGCAAGTACCACACTGGAGATCCTGTTTCAATTTGTTGTATAGTCAATTTTTCTGCGTATCCCTTTTTGATCAAATCATCCATTTGTCTGCTGTATGCGTTTGCTAATTCTGGTTCTCTGTCCATCCTTTTCTCCAAACTCTTTAAACGATCGAAGGCGTACGCATAATTATTTGGTAGTTGCACGTCTTCTTTATGCCAGAGTAGTCCTGTTTCCCATCTCTCTAGTTTTCTTCTAGTTGTAGTGTCTTGAAGGTGCTGCGCCCTTTCTTCTTGCCTGTTCTTGCGAGGTACCTTGGAGATTCCAATGGATTCCAATTCAAAGTATTCCCGGATCATATCGTTTAAACTGGCGGCGCAATCCGTTACTGGCTTCGAGTCTTCTGTCAACCCAAAGGCTCTAGTTAAACGATTTTTGAACTCATGGTCCGTAATTGTGAATCCGTGAACCACCCAGCCCTGCTCGGTGAGTGATGCGACCGGTACACTCCGACCGCCAACTCGTACCTCTTTCGGAATGCATAAATGCCAGTTATCTTGACCAAGTAAAATCGTAGGTTTTGCATCCACATAATAGGAAATAGGTATATTTTTAAGGTGCTCGTGTTTGCATATGTCGATTCTCCTCAATGTTTGTTGAGGTAGTTGCAGCCTTGCCACGGTTTGGACATTCTGCACTAGGTGCTTCTGTACTCTTCTTATGTCCGAGATTTCCAAGGGCACCTGTTGGCTTTGTCCTTCCGTTGTCGTCATTCCGCCAACTCCAAGTAGATTCAATTTGCTCGTAGGGCCGCTTGCACCTATTTCCCTGGCCGTCCGTTCGTCGATTAGAGAGATTGTTGATCCTTCATCCAGGAAGGCGTACGTTTTCGTTTGACCTACTGGACCACTCACTATTACCGGAACAATCTTCAGCAATACTCGTCGTTGCTCCGTCCGTCAGTCTTCCTTTCGAGCATCAACTGGGGTCTCGTTGGTGACTTTCGTTCTACTCTCATCATTTTCTGACATCGGTATGTTTGAGTTCATCGTTTTCTTGTGCAACAGTCTGTGGTGTGATTTGTCGCAGTTTCCAATGCCACACTTATCTGCTTTACATTGGAATCGGCGATGATCCTTTTTCAAACAGCGAAAACACAGATTGTGTCTCTTTGTCCATCTCCATCTCCGATCCACAGTCGCCTTTTGGAATTTCTCACAATCCGCTGGATGGTGTTCTCTGTAGTTACAAAAACTACATTTGTGCTCACGCTGATATTTGCTCCCCAATTGTTTGTAATTGCTGTCTTTCCCTTCTGTGGCGTGTACCCGTCTTAATTTTTCCCTCCTTTCAGTTGCTTCTCGTGCTCTTCCCGGAGGTTCAGCCTTTCGATGATTCCCCGAGGTTACAGTCACACCACTAGTTCCTGCCTTGCACGCCATTTCAGCTTCCTTCGTTAGGAAAGCCGATAGACCGACGAGTCTTGGTTCATCGGTCGGTCTCGTGTTTACAAACCGATTATAATTATATATAATCGCCGACGACATTTTGTTTATAATATTGTTAATCAATTCCGGACTATGTAAATAGCCCAGATGATTTACGCTTTGCATGCTCACAACACAGTTCCGCACTTTTGCTGCTAACGTTGGGAGGTCCATACTTCTTGTACCTATTTTTGGAAGTCTTTTGATTCCATCCACGACTTTTCCCAGTATGACATCGGCGTTACCGAACCGCAATTCTAACGATGCCATAATATCTTTCGCACTTCCAGATGTTAACAATAATGAATCCACTGTCTCTCTTGCTTCCCCACGTAAACAATCACATAATCGTAGTACGTTTTCCTTGTCCGTGTAGCCATTTAGTTCGGTGGTGATATCGAAAGTTCTTTTGAATCGTATCCACTCCAGTGAATCTCCCTCAAATATAGGTAGTTTTCGAGTAGATGTAAGTCTTGTCATTAGGTTGGTTGGCGACGTCTTTTGGTGTGGTCGTAGCGTAGCAAACGCGTCTGTTAATACAGTTGCCAGTTTATTGAGTTTGTCGTTCTCCGGTTCTGCAATGTTTTCAACGGGGTTGGCTGACGCTGATTGCCTTTCCGAATCCCTCAACCATTCGGTTATGTTTTGCGTCGTGGCTGGATCGCCCGCTGGACCTGGTTCTTCGTTTGGGCAGTCGACTTCCTCGTCAAGCTCTGCCAAGTCTGCTTCCAGTCGCCTTTTGATTAAGTCCATTCCTCTGCTTCTTCATTTTTCCGTTTGTGATTCCGCATCATAACTGATGTAAATTCCACGGGATGATGTGACGATAAATGCGACAACAAATTAGTGCCATGTTTTCCCTAGAAATATACAAATATGAATTACAAAATAATACTCGAATAAGGCAACTCCCGCCAATAATTAATATTCGAATTATTTTTACTGCATAAAATACTCCTACATAGCAGGAACGTATGTTTCACTTATTGAATATTGAATATACATAGATAGCTTTTCACATAACAAATGATAAACTAAGGGTCCGTCCAGACGTCCAGACTGACACGGCGGAATACGCGCGTTTTCGACCGCGCGATTTGAATTGAACCGGGCGGACCTTATTTGCATTATGCCTCGTACAGACTTGAACCGCGCGCATTTCGGCAAACATTTCGACGAAAATTTCGACGAATGGCGCGCATTCCGGCTCGCCGAACGGTGCCACGAACGCCGCCGCGCTCCTTCGTGCGCGCCGTCGTTCCCAGCGTTGATGGATCCACCGCGCGCACGAATGCGCGCCGAAATGCACGCCGAAATCCGAAATACGCGCCGTTCAACGAAATTTTCGTCGAACTGACATAACATCTCAAGTCATTCAATCTCGAATCTGAATCTTTAATGCTTCGTGCAGAGCTGAACATTTCACTTTGAAACTTTAATTCACTGAATAAACTGCCAACATTTTCTGTATTTCTTTGTGTAGTATACGCCGTTGCAGCTCCCATAGTTGTTTGCAAGAAATTCTGGAAATAGCACAAATCCGTTCCGTTTGCCGTTCGCCGTTCGGCGCGCCGAAATGTTTGCCGAACTGCGCGCGGTTCAAGTCTGTACGAGGCATTAGCCTCCATGTATTCGTTCACACGTGTCCGCGCGGTCGAACGTCGAACAATCGACAACACACATCCCGCGGACGAAAACGCGCGGTTACCGTCGAGTCTGTTCGGACTCTAAATTCTAAATTTCTCAAGTAGCATGGTGTACGAAAGTGCAAATATTAATAGTAATTGTACTTATGTATAATTATAATTATAATACAATACTTACCGGAATCTCATGCCCGCATTCATTAATTGTACATACTGATTAGAACGTTCTGAATTAAAATTAAAGTACTCGTGGACAGCACTTGCTATTTTGCGACCCATTTTATTAGATGTGTATGGTGTCGTATCAGCTTGCTTTTCCAAAACGTGCTTTTCTAACACTCTAACACTTGCTTCTCTATCTAACACTTGCTTCTCTAATTGTAAGACTTACTTCTAAGAGTTCTAAGTCAGAATATGCTGCACTTGGAGCTAATAGTAGATCGGTAATCGAGGTACTAACGAGGTATTAACGCTTTCGCTGCGGAGCTCTCACAAACGAATAGCTGTCTGGACAACTGGCGTGACAATGAGTGACCAAAAACAAAAACTCTCACCAAGGAACAAATGCTGCCAGTGCGTCGAAAACAAACGAACTGTGTGCATCAATGGGCATTTGTTCTACATGTTCTAAACAAATGACCAGCGCCTAAAGGCGCTACCTCTGAGCGAACCTATGGCTATGGCTATGGCACTATGGCTGAGCGCCTAAAGGTGCCGTTCATAGTCAAAGCGTGTATGGACGCAATGTAAATTGGACACCGCTAAAATGAAAATACCATTGGCATCAAGGATTGTGGAAGCAATGGCAGCTCGCGAGAAGATTTTATTTAATAACGACGTGTTCTTAGCAGCGATGTTTTTCGACGTACGATTTAATATTATATTAACAGAGGAGCAAGTTATAAAAGCCCACAATCATTTATTACGCACTTGGCGATGCATGCAAGAATTGCAGGAGGATATTCAGAAATCGCGTAACAGTAATATAATTAATTGTGCTCCGAGCACATCAAATAGCTCATTGTCAGGTGAAAGTGAAAACACATACGAAACAGACGACATCGAAAACATGTTAAGGCAATTAGAAAATGAAAAAGGCAATCGTAATACCTCTACTTCTACAGGTAATTTCATTGATATGATTACAATGTTAAGAAAATGTCTAAATTACCCTCGGTTGGATTCTAAAGAAAGTATTTTACAATTTTGGAGTACTAGGAAAAATCATATATCCGAGCTCTATTCCTTGGTTGAAGTAGCGCTTGCCGTGCCTCCCACCCAAGTAAGCGTTGAGAGATTATTCTCATCGCTAAAATATATATTATCGCCGTTACGATATAATTTATTAGACAGCATCATTGATGATATTTTAGTTCTAAGAGCAAATGGCGAAGATGTAAATATACATGTAACACAATAAAGAACACACTCATTACCACCTGCTGTGTATTTTCATGTGTCTTATACTTTTTCTAATCTCCCGTAGAAATTCCTGGATAATGCAAATAAGAATATCTTACAATTGGAAATATAAATTAGGTACTAAAAAGTTGTAAATAATGAAATACGGAACCGAAAAAATTACCGGTAAATGTATAATTAATATATTACTAGTTTATTGGTTTATGTGTAGTTTTCCAGTGTCTTTCGTGACTGTAAGCGGGAAATCTCGTTAACATTATCTAAAATTTTATCAAATCCATATAAAAACATATTCATTAATTATATTTGATAAATATATTTTATTATTATATAAAAACAAGCGAGACAGAGCGAGCGATGCGGTGAACGGGTATCCATTGGCGTAGTCAGCGTAGAACAGGCATGGCGGCCGTAGTGTGGGGTCGCGCTTACCACTCCGCGCTTGCTGCGTAGTGGGGATTCGCCGAGCCTGCGCACAACGTTCTCGCGACGTTGGTCGACGCGCGGAGCGTGGAAATCGCTCTCTTGATCTCGGTCTTTCGAATGATATGGTCGTGCTTGACCACCGTGCTTCGCTTTATCTGATCTTATCACCAGTGTTGGTGATTTCGCTATTGTAACGTTGTTCTCGTTGCTGTGGCTCATTAGAGTCTGATTTGTACTCTCCGATTATATATATATATATATATATATATATATATATATATATATATATATACGCAGTTTAAATATACGTGTTGTTCCTGCGTCATCGGGAGTGTAAAGTTTCTTCCACGTGTGAGAGTAGGCTCACACGTGTTGATCTTTGAACCTTTTACCAACCTACCACTGGTAAATACTACCAACCAACCTACAATTGGTAACTTCCTACAATTGGTGACCCCGACGTGATCACCAAAATACAATTGGTGACCCCGAGTTTGGACATCGTCCACCAAGAAGCTGGGACTATCGTTTCGAGCCGAGGAGGAGCAGGACTCTTGCAACCCGTATCTGCACGATTCGTCAAGATGGCGGCGCCGCATTTTGAACGGGCCAACGCACTTCTCAGCCATTTTTTACGAGGACGAAACGTCGTGTCGGCGTGCAGACTTTCCAGAGCTGCCCAAGCCAGATCTGGACTACCGGTGTTGTATCGGGTGAGTCTGAACGTTCATTCATTGTATGAATGATTCCAGGACGTATTACGGCTGTCTTTCGCCAAAAAGGGAAGAATTCATCTTCTCTCCTGGAGGTACGAGAAGGGTTGGCAGTAACGTCTCGCTAACGAGGCGATTTGCTGCGAAGCTGGTATCCTATTTACCTCGTGGCTTGGTCCGCCCGAGGTTACATTGAAGGACGATTTTTTCTTCCTATACCGGCGTATCCAGCCCTACCGGCCTGTTGTCCGGCATCAGCGCTTTGTTTACCTCGTGTTCTGAGGTTACGCTGAAGGACGACATTCCATTCCGGCAGCAGCGTGCTGTTTACCTCGTGTTCTGAGGTTACGCTGAAGGACGACATTCCATTCCGGCAGCAGCGTGCTGTTTACCTCGTATTCTGAGGTTACGCTGGAGGACGACATTCCATTCCGGCAGCAGCGTGCTGTTTACCTCGTTTACTGAGGTTACGCTGAAGGACGACATTCCTGTACGGCATCAGTGTGCTGTTTACCTCGTGCCTGAGGTCACGTTGATGTTTTGGCCAGCGTCGTCATCGGAGCCTGTCATCCTCATCGGCAACGGTGCTTTCGGTGTTGTGCTTTATAGACACAAAAACATTATTGGTGCGTGCGTTCGTGCTTCCGCGTCGCGTTCGCGAATCTGTCGCATGTACTCAAGGTCGCGCCAAGTAGGAACCCTGTTGCTTTCCGGAATATTAAAAATCTGGTCGCGGATAAATTCGTGCACAGTCCCTGTGACACGCCTGTGCGTGATTTAGGTTAGCGTGTAAACGCATTTGCGTAGGCTAGTGTAGATTCAGCCCCTACAAGTATGGCGGATCCGGTGCCTATACCGCCACAGCTCGACCTCGACGCCTTCGAGGCGATTCGACAAGAGCTGGACGAGATTCGTCAGCAATTAGAGGATAGGGTTGATAGGGAAGTTCGTCAAGAGCTCGGGGATGTTTCCCAGGTCGCGGTCGCGCGAGTTCCCAAGATTCCACCCTTCTCCAGAAAGGGTCCTGTGTTGTGGTTCTGCCAGTTAGAGGCATCGTTACGTCGCTCGGGGGTAACTCACGAGCTCACCAAGTTCGATTACTTGGTGATGGCGTTAGACGAAGATTCCTTAGCCAATCTAAGTGATATCATAACCAAACAACCTCCCTATCCTGACATGTACTCGAGGGCAAAATCACGTCTGCTCTCGGTTTTTGCACCGACAGACGAGGAGACTCTGAGGAGGTTACTAAGAGGACAGGTTGACGTTGACTGTAAACCTTCCCAGATCCTTCGTCAGCTCCGTTATCTCAACGAGAGATGCAATTGCAGTGATTCTGTTTTAAGGTCTATCTTCCTAGAGCAGTTGACCGAGCACCAACAGGAAATCCTGGTGGTATCGGCAAGCAAGGACCTGGACATACTGGCTGAGATGGCAGACAAGTTGGTTGCCGTTCATGGTTCTAAACCCAACGTCAACTCGATCGAGTTTGACAAGCCATCTCATGCTGTCCACGCTAAGAAAGCGTCTTCTTCTTCTTCTTTTTCTACTGCTGTACCTTCGGGAGATAGTACTGCCGCATTCTCGGCAAAACTGAATCGCATCGAGTCTCTTCTCAAGACTTTGGTCTCCAACCAGAAGTCGTTGCTCTCTGCGACATCCAATAAGGGTTCGCAGTCTACTTTGCGCTCTCGTTCAAAGAGCAAAAAACCTTCTAGTGAAGCGCAAACATTGTGCTTAGCGCACAAGCGCTACCCGAGTAACCCTATCTCTTGTAGGGAGGGGTGCAGCAAATTTCCTGAATGGAAAGCTGCAAAAAACTAAAATCACCTGCCCTCGCGGAGACGGTTGTGGTAGGTACAGGTGATTCCAGACGTCTCCACATTAGAGATCGGACTTCTGGTCAGATCTTTCTGGCAGATACCGGTGCAGATGTATCCCTGCTTCCTGCAGATTCTAGAATTCGAGGCAAGCCGGGTCGGCTCAAATTGGTCGCCGCTAACGACTCCTCGATAGATACATTTGGCGAATCCTTTCGCACGCTTGATTTAGGATTGCGTAGGAATTTCAATTGGCATTTCTGCATTGCCAATGTTCCTCATCCCATCATTGGGGCAGACTTTCTTTGGCATTATGGCCTCGTGGTCGATATCCGCAAGCGTAGCCTGGTAGATAGAGTTTCAGGCATAGCCTCGTCTGGAGAACTGAAAAATGTTCAAATTCATTCAGTGCACATTGCTGCCTCAGGCACGGAATGTGCCGAAATTCTCTCTGAATTTCCGGAGATCACTGGAACTTCGTGTCCAACTTTGCCCAAATCGAAGGAGGTGTTTCATCACATCCTTACAAAGGGCCCTCCAATTTCTTCTCGTCCGCGTCGCTTAGCGCCGGACAAACTCCTTGCGGCGAAGCAGGAGTTCAAACAGTGGTGCGAGGCCGGCATCTGCAGACCATCAAGCAGTCCTTGGGCCAGTCCTATGCACATGGTGCAGAAGAAAGACGGGACTTGGCGGGTCTGTGGGGACTATAGGCAGTTGAATGCCGTGACCATTCCGGACAAGTATCCGACGCCCCACTTATATGCCTGTTGCAATAATTTGGCGGGTAAAAAGATCTTTTCGTCGCTAGATTTGCACAAGGCGTTCAACCAAATTTCGGTTGCGCCTGAAGATGTGCAAAAAACTGCAATTACAACCCCTTTCGGGCTTTACGAATTTGAATATATGACATTCGGTCTTCGGAATGCAAGTCAATCGTTCCAGCGTTACATTAATCGTGCGCTGGGAGATTTAGACTTTGTATTTTTATACATTGATGACATCCTTGTCGCTTCTTCCACAAGGGAGGAGCACATGGAACATTTACGAATAGTCTTTCAGAGGCTGAAGGATTATCACCTTCGCCTCAATGTTGCCAAATGCAATTTTGCAGCCCAAGAATTAGAATTCTTAGGGTATTCTATTAGTGCCGAGGGCATCCGCCCTTTGGCCAGCAAGGTTGAAGCCATTTTGGGGTTTGCTAAACCTAAGACAGTGGTCGAGTTGCGACGCTTCTTAGGTATGATAAATTTTTATCACAGGAATCTTCCTAACACAGCTGCCTCTCAGGCTCCCTTGAATGCGTATCTCACGGATTCTAAAAAGAACGATAAAAGGGAAATCATTTGGTCCCGCGAGGCCGAGCTGGCGTTCGACAAAATCAGACAGGATTTTGCGAAAGCCACTCTCTTGGTTCATCCAAGGTCCGGGGCGGAGTTACGTTTAGTAACCGACGCGTCCGATCGCGCAATAGGCGGAGTTTTGGAGCAAAGGAGTCTTGTGCTCAAAGCGTCGACCGCGACTTGGGAACCCCTCGCGTTCTTTTCACGGAAGTTGACTCCCTCTCAGCTGAATTACAGCGCCTATGACAGGGAGCTCACCGCTATTTATGAAGCAATCCGTTACTTCTCCCATCTCTTAGAAGGGCGCGAATTCAAAGTTCTGACGGATCACAAACCGTTAATCTATGCGTTCAAACAGCGCCCCGAGAAAGCCTCTCCGCGGCAATTGCGCCAGCTTACTCTGATTGCGCAATTCACTACGGATATTGAATATGTGAAGGGCCCGGAGAATGTTGTGGCTGATGCCCTTTCTCGGATTGAGTCACTTCGACTCCCTTGTGAGATCAGTCTCTCTGATCTGGCAAATGCTCAGAAGGATGACGAACAGCTGGCGGAACTCCGCAAGTCGTCCAATCATTCCTTGACTCTCAAGTCTATCTCTTGGGGCCCTGAGCACACTTCAATCTTCTGTGAGATATCGGGAGAGGCCATTCGGCCGTACATTCCGACGAGTTTACGTCGGACCGCATTTCAAATATTTCATGCGCCCGCACATCCTGGTCCGCAGGTCACTGACAAGCTTATCAGACACAGGTATGTGTGGCCCGATATGCATCGCGATATTCAACGTTGGTGTAGGGAATGCCTTGACTGTCAACAGTCAAAGACATCGCGTCATGTTAAGATGATTCCAGATAAAATCATCGCTCCCGATGGTCGTTTCGACCATGTGCATATCGACATTGTAGGCCCACTGCCTGTCCGTGATGGTTTTCAGTACCTGCTGACCATGATTGACAGATTCTCTCGCTGGGTCGAGGCTATTCCGCTCAAGGAAACCTCCGCCCAGACGATTGCGCGTGCGTTCTTTGACAATTGGATATCGCGTTACGGTTCGCCGAAAATCGTGACGACGGACCAAGGCGCGCAATTTGAATCGCGGTTATTTTCCGCACTCCTGTCGCTTACAGGTTGTGAGAGAGTCAGGACTACGGCCTACCATCCGTCTTCGAACGGATTGATCGAGCGCTGGCACCGCCCTTTAAAGGCTGCGTTAATGTGTCATAGGGATGCTGATTGGACAAAGTCGCTCTCGACAGTCCTTCTGGGTCTGAGGTCGCATGTCCGCTCGGACACGAACGCCTCTCCGGCGGAGTTCATGTTCGGGACGACACTGCGCCTCCCGGGAGAATTCTTCCTCCCTGACGACTTCTCGCCGGATCCGAATATATTCTTGGAAGAGCACCGCGAGTTCATGCGACAGATTCGTCCGGTTCCCGCGGCTCACCGCAACTCTCGTAAGGCGTTCGTCTTTAAGGACCTTAGGGAATGTTCCCATGTATTTATGCGTAACATGGCCAAGAAGGCCCTTGAAAGGCCGTATACAGGTCCGCATAAGGTCCTATCTCGTATCAGCGATAGAGTCTTCCAGATCGAGGTGAACGGGACCTCCCGCAATGTATCTGTGGAATTGTTAAAGCCCGCATATACAATTTCGCAAGATTTGGACGACTCAATCGATTCTGATGGCTCAGCGGGTTGCAGCTCTGCTCCCCCGTTGAGAACGTATTCGAGAAAACAGGTCGCTGGTAAGACCTAACAAGCGACAGCGCTTATCGCCGTTCGCACCACACAGAATGCCTTCGGCATTCTCATGTTGGTGATATCGTGTATCGTGCTGAAACGTCACGACTCACCACTGTGAATGCATTTCACTATCATTGTAAATATGCGCATTGTATATAATTCAAGCGTTGCGCTTCTTCCGCGAAGAAAAATGTACATAGAACTCTTGCGTTGCGTTTCTTTCGCGGAGAAGATTTTACTATTGCGTTCGTCGCAGCTTTCTCCCTGCTCGAAGGGGAAAGCATGCATTTGGTCGTGAGAAATGAGCATTCTTGCTCACGTTTAGCCACCCGTTTCGGAGTGCAGCTGCTGCATGCCGTTTGTGTATCATGAGTTTCTAGCAGTAACGCACTAGGGGGGGAGTGTGTGGGGTCGCGCTTACCACTCCGCGCTTGCTGCGTAGTGGGGAGTCGCCGAGCCTGCGCACAACGTTCTCGCGACGTTGGTCGACGCGCGGAGCGTGGAAATCGCTCTCTTGATCTCGGTCTTTCGAATGATATGGTCGTGCTTGACCACCGTGCTTCGCTTTATCTGATCTTATCACCAGTGTTGGTGATTTCGCTATTGTAACGTTGTTCTCGTTGCTGTGGCTCATTAGAGTCTGATTTGTACTCTCCGATTATATATATATATACGCAGTTTAAATATACGTGTTGTTCCTGCGTCATCGGGAGTGTAAAGTTTCTTCCACGTGTGAGAGTAGGCTCACACGTGTTGATCTTTGAACCTTTTACCAACCTACCACTGGTAAATACTACCAACCAACCTACAATTAGTAACTTCCTACAGTAGCGGCCGCCGCAGCGCATCCCCGTGGCGGCCGTAGTTGCTCCGAGCACTACGGCCGCCACGGGGAGCGAGACGCGCGGCCGGGAGAAGTGGGGGTATTGCTTGAGAATCCCCAGCACGCGTGCTATTTCTGCCCATGCCTAGGCGTAGAAATACATTGTAGTAGCGACATCTGTTCCTACTCCT
This sequence comes from Lasioglossum calceatum, assembly GCA_963966675.1. Taxonomy (NCBI): domain Eukaryota; kingdom Metazoa; phylum Arthropoda; class Insecta; order Hymenoptera; family Halictidae; genus Lasioglossum; species Lasioglossum calceatum. Next base: position 659,071 of record CAXAAD010000034.1, read on the forward strand.
ATGAACGGCGGGAGCTACGCGTGAGTCGAAAAGTGGGGATCGGGTGAAGCGTGCGGAATACCCCTCTTGCTCCGTTTCCATCCCAAATAACTGAAAAATACCGTTATCGTACCGGTATTTTACGTACCGGTATAAGTCCCTGTTTCAAATACACTAAAGACGCGATATTTATCAACGACCGCGTATGGGATGCTATTCCTCTCGAATTGTTACGAGAATATCGGTTCTGGCTTACATACATGTATCGGTTACGGTAACGACTCTGGAGAAGCGATATTATTTCGGTTCTATAATAATTATTTTTCGCTTCTAGTTTTCGGTTCCCCCCGTTTCGCTTCTGTATTCTGTATTGTGTTCGGCCTTATACATTCATTATTCAAGTAGTTCTTTATTGGTATTCATAGTTTACACAATTCTTAAATTCATAAACAATTCTCTGTCGTCTCTACATGCATCATTTACATTATCATCTCAATAACAATCTATTGTTGAAACAAATGTTTAAAGAAATCAATTTTCATATTGTATAGAAATTTGTTTCTATATTCATTGTTTGCATTGTCATTTCCGTAATGTTTATTCAAACAATTGTTTTAACAATAAATTGTTGTTCAGATGATAATTCAAATAATGCATATAGATTACAAATTATAAAAATTTATTGATTTAAATCTGCCCTCATCATTTGATTTAAATCAAAATTATAAAAATTTATTGATTCAAAAATAGTTTAAATTATGAATAGCAACAAAGAACTACTTGAATAATGAATGTATAAGGCCGAACACAATACAGAATACAGAAGGGTCATTCCATGCCGAATCGATCACTTTTTGCAGACACCATCGCCGATTTTGTTCAAAATGAAATATGTTGTAGTCCATGTGAAATTAGGGGGGGGGGGTTAAGTCATCATTTTGCCGGTTTCGAATTTTTTTTAGAAATTGCAGGCTTTCAAAGTTTTCAATTTTTGCCCATTTCGGCGAAAATGGGACCCACTTCCGAATTTTTATCTCAAGAACAACTGTTTGTCCGATTGAGCTAAATTTTTTTTGTTTTATTCGGGAAGGATTGGGCTATTACAAAATAATTTTTTCAACCTCGACAATCAACTTTATAATGTCGAAAAATTTAAACAAATTCTTCTTTTGCGTTTTTTTCGATGATGGGGCTCGGTGATTTAAATTTTGAAAAAATATGGTATAGATATATGTACAGAAATTATATATATGTATATATATATATATATAATACGGTTTCAGGAACTATTGTATATGTATCTCGTAACATTGTGTCTCGCGGTACCTCTAGGTATCGAATCAAAGACAGAGCCGCGCGTCTTTTGGTCCGCCGACGTGTGCCATTCAAATGTTTTTCGTTTTCAAACGTATCGACGAGCTGCCGAAGTCAGTCAGTCTAAGCCTAGCCTTAGTAGAGGAAACATCGGTCAAATATCGTTCTAAATAAATATCTGTTCTTTTATTCTCTCTAAATAAATACCTTGCTTCCCAAAACCAACAGGTTATGGGCCCAGGCACATAGTTAAAGTAATTTTTGTGAAAGTTTCTAAATAAAAGAAATATATATATAAAAATCATAGAGAGACTGTTAGTGAAGTGGCAATTGTAAATTAAAATAAGTTTAATCAAAAGTGAACTGGAAAGAGACGTGTGATACTGTGAAAATGAGTGCAGACACGAAGAAGACAAAGTGAAACATCAATCCCTTCGATGGGGAAAAGTATAGCGTCTGGAAATACAGAATTCGGGCATTAATAGCAGAAGAGGATGCACTGAAAGTTTTGGACTTGGATCGCCCAGAGACCCCGGGAAAAGATTGGATGCGATGCGAGAGAATTGCTACGGGAATAATTATTGAATATTTAACAGATTCAATGTTATGTTTCGCAACGGAGACAGATACGGCTAGGGATATAATTAACAAATTGGATGCGATATACCAAAGGAAAAGCCTAGCAACTCAACTTGCTGTCGAGAAGAAGTTATTGTGTTTTAAATTTAAGGAAGGTATACCACTTTCAAAACATTTCATACTTTTCGACGAAATGATTGTGGAACTACACTCTGCGGGAGGAACACTGTCTGAGATGAGTGAAGTAGCCAGATTATTATTAACATTACCAAATTCATACGATCCACTTGTCACCGCAATCCAAACCCAATCAGACGAAAACCTAAGCCTCGCATTTGTAAAAATTAAATTGCTAGATTATGAAGTGAAACTACGAAACGAGAAAAGTGAAACAAGTGCAAAAGTATTGCATATAGAAACAAAAAGGGATAATGAGAGGATAAAGAAAGATAAAAAATTTAAGACAAGTTTTAAAAGAAATGAAAATCATCATCAACGTCGTTCTTTTAAAAATAAAGGATTTAACAAAAACTATTATAAAAAATGTGATTATTGTGGCAGAAGAAACCACGAAAAGAAAGACTGCTACTATTACAAAAAGAATTTTACGGCTGAAGAGCGGCCGCGAACAATTCAAACCGTTCAAGTGCAAGGAGAATGTGAAAGCTTCGCGTTTATGACAGGAGTTCAAATGAAAAATAATAAAAGATCAAATGATTTTGCTGAAATAGACTTTATATTGGACTCAGGTGCTACAGATCACTTGGTTAATGAAATGGATTTTTTCGCGACTTTATCAACATTGAAGAAGCCCATTCATGTGTCAATTGCAAAGAAAGGAGAAGTTATCACGGCAACGAAGATTGGTTCGATTAAAATAACAACAAATCTAGGAGTTACCGGAGTTCTGGAGAATGTATTATACGTACCCGATGTCCCAAACAACCTACTATCCGTTCGCCGAATCCAGGAAGCCGGAATGAGAGTCATCTTTAGCGAAACTGGCAATGTTACAGTAACGAAAGGTGGTAAGACCATACTCACTGGTAAGTCAGCACAAAATTTAATATGTGTAACATTTACTATTGATAAAACTATGTGTGATAAAACATATGCAAATAATATCGTAGTACCAAACACATACAAATTGTGGCATGAACGTTTGGGTCATCTTGAGAGTTCTAAATTCGTTAAAATGAAACAAAATGATTTAATCGTTGGTAAGAAATTAATAGACAGAATTAGTCCACCACAGGATTTATGTGAAGCTTGTGTGTACGGAAAACAAGCGCGTCTGCCTTTTTCAAAAGGAAGGGACAGGAGTCATATAACTAGACCTCTGTTTACCGTCCACTCTGACGTATGTGGACCAATTAAACCAAAAACAATCCACGATAAAAGTTATTTTGTTACATTCATTGACGAATTTACACATTACACGGTCGTTTATCTCATCGCGTTTAAATCTGAAGTGTTCAAAGCTTTCCAAGACTTTGTAGCTAAATCTGAATCACACTTCAGTTTACAAATCGCAAATTTAAATTGCGATAATGGGACAGAATACTTATCGAATGAATTCAAAGCTTTTTGCGTACAAAAGGGTATTCAATATCAATTGACAGTTCCGTATACGCTCAGCAAAATCCCATAGCAGAACGAATGAACAGAACTCTATTAGAAAAAGCTCGCGCCATGATTCATGGTGCTGTTTTAAACAAAGAGCTATGGGGAGAGGCAATATTAACAGCAGCCCACTTAATTAATATGTCTCCAAGTAAAGCCATCGCGGAGAATAAAACTCCTTTTGAACTATGGCATAATAGGAAACCAAAATTAAATCGTTTAAGAATTTTTGGTAGCACCGTCTACGTGCATGACAAAAATAGAGAAAGTAAATTTGATAAGAAATCGTTTAAAGGGATATTTATAGGCTATGAGAAAAACGGGTATAAAATATTAAACGTGAATACAGGAAAATTCATGATAGCCCGTGATGTCATTTTTGATGAGATTAATTTTAAAAATTCAAGACCTTTTGTACGCACAAATAACTTTGAAGAAGAAAGTATCATAGCAATAAAATCACAAGAAGCTGATGAAGAAAATGAAATCAGCAAAAGTCAAAGGAGCGAAACAATAGTGTCTGATAAAAGGAATATCGAAAACACTAATGCTCAAATTGACTCTAATGAAAGTGGTTCGCGAAGAAGTGCAAGAATTAAAGTCAAACCTCATATAAATTATAATGAGGAGCATGATTATCATGCTTATGCACTCGTAACAACTTGTGAAGTTCCCAAATCGTATAATGAGATAAAAGACCGTGATGATAAGATTCAGTGGGAGAAAGCGATAAAAGATGAAATCGACTCCCTAATACATAACAATACGTGGAACCTAGTTCCCCGTCCAAATAATAAAAATATAGTTGATTGCAAATGGGGTTTTAGCATTAAAATGGATGAAAAAGGAAATCCATGCAAAGGCTATACCCGGGTTTGGTAGTGAAATTCGCCCCCGGCGGGATTTTAATCGAGCTTGCACCATTCGATAGCTTACCAAAAAAGACCCGGCTCTGCCAAGTTTCAGCCCCATATCTCATCTGTAAGGGTAGTTATTGAGAAAAATCGAAAAACCAGTTTTTGGCCCATTTTCCGTATTTATTGACAATTAAAAATTCTGAAAAAAATCTGACACATTTAGAATACTAAGCCACATATTATGTATCATTTCCAGATTTTTCCGTTGCAAACTCTGGTTGTAAAAAATGAAAAACACGAAAAATATCGAAAAAATGCAGGTTTCATATAGAAATCTAAAAGGTTCTACTACAGATTTAATTTAGCAATGAGATATTGCCGTAAGTATTATGCTCAATTTTTTTCAAATTCCTGAGAGTGGTGGAACATAGTCAAAAAAAATAAAAACCACTTTTTTCGGCGTTTTTTCTAAGTTATACTTATCTTTTCTGAATCTAAAAAATATATTATGTAATATTAAACGTTCCTACGTTCAGAGAAACATCTCCCAGACTTTAAAACTTGCGTAGTACAAAAAACGAAAATAATACTATGTACGATATATTCGAATATTTCGAAGGTGATTTCAACGGCGCCGGTTGGTGCAGCGGCTATGGTCTCCGACTGCGGAACCGTTGAAGACTTTTTGGACCAGGTACGAATCTCGGTCAGGACAATTTTTTTTTTTCGTTAATCAGATGTTTTTTCGCTTACTAACGATATGATTGTTGATAAGCCATTGTAAAAACATTTTTAACTATATGTTTAAACTATTTTAAAATCATTTTTCGGAAAAATATTTTTGGAGTACTTTCGGCCTCTAATTATTTGTGGACTGTATTACAGCTGTATTGTTGTCTGGAAAATGTCCTGATGATGGGTATAGTAACTTCGCTGCTTTTTATTATATCTTTCGCAAGCAGCGGTCAGCTGTCCTTCGTTTCTTTAGCTTTTCGTGACAATGGTAATCGGTAACGGGACCAGTGCTGTGCGTACAAAGCCTCTTGGCAACTACTCGCCAGTTTCTACCTGCTCCGGGGTCAGGTCACTCTTCGGGAATACTGTTCACAGATAATAAACGATTAACAAACACGTACTATAAAACCCCGAAATTCCGAAAATCATAAAAAGGGACATATACATAGATTATGTACAGGGTGTTGAAGCCACTTCGGAAGGGACAATATTTGACCGTTGCACCGAAATCCTCCGTCGAACCTTTATTTTATGACTCGCTCACAATAAAGGGACTTTTTCGCAGAGCAAAGGGAACTTGCCGTTTGGTGACCATTTCAGATGTGGCCCAAACATTTAATTTATTTTTCTTATAATCCCTCATGAATTTTAAACGTTCTGTAAAATTCGGTCCCCTCTTTTACGACCTTCCACGGGCGTTGGAAAACGATTCTAAAGAACACCCGCGCTTGTTTATTACGGTTTCAAGGTACCGAGACACTTCACCATCTGACAATGTGTCAGGTATCACCCTACTCCCCCTACGGATTAACTCTCCCTTAAACCATCGGAAAAAAACTTGAACAATCAAGAGTGTCCTGATTGGGAATCCTAAATTCAGCAAACCAATCAGGGGACTTTCTTGCTTATGACAATCAGTAATACACACCTCTCGATTTCCTAAGGGCCGCCCTCTCTACTCCCAAGAGAAGCCCAAAAAACCTCGCGTTAAGTCTGGAAGTCAAGCTCACAATCAGTTCGTTCCTAGCTTTCGAACAAGTGGCACTCATCAGTTCTTAACCGAGTGTGATACTTTTGTGACGGTTACATCCTTACCGGCGCGAAACTATCCCCACCAGCGACTACCGCTGGAACCCCGCGGCCGCCGCGCCGACAAACGCGCCACGATACCGCGAGCGCGACTCGCGGCCGCGAGAGGGCCACCGAGACGAACCGGTTTCTCGCAAGAGAAACTGTACACGCTCGGGAATAAGTACCCCGAGAAATCATCGGTAGGGGGTCGACTGCCCCACCGTCTACCATCCTCAGTGGCGAAACGCCGAGCAGGAACCAACCCGGCCCAAGTGGTGAAACACCGACGGGAGTCCCTCCACCTCAGTGGCGAAACGCCGAGCAGGAACCAACCCGGCCCAAGTGGTGAAACACCGACGGGAGTCCCTCCACCTCAGTGGCGAAACGCCGAGTAGGTACTAATCCGGCCCCAGTGGCGAAAAGCCGAGTGGGCATCCGCTCCTCCACCGCTACACTGTTAACGCCGAGCGACAGCGCCTCCGCGATTCCGAGCGACCGCTATTCCGAGCCGCCGCTACTTCCGAGCGACCGCTAGTCCGAGCCGCCGCTACTCCGAGCGACTGCTACTCCGAGCGACCGCTACTCCGAGCGACCGCTGTTTCCGAGCCGCCGCTCCGCCGAGCTATCGCTGTCTCAACCCGGCCACTACAGTTGTAGGTCCCCCCCCGCTTGCTATTCGAGGCTCCGCGACCCTGGACAGCCGACTGACGCGGCACTACCTTCCACGCACCGAGTAACCGTCACACTTTCTTGCATCTATCAAGACAAGACGAAGTTACAAATACGGATCATCATTCGGAGCCGCGCGTGTATAAGGCAGGACCTGTTAGAGTTCGTCTGGTTAGAGGACTGTCGTACGCGAGCAAACAAAGAGTGATCGGTTAAAGTGATTATAATCAGTCTTTGATTTTATTATCTGGTGTTTAAGTTTCTTCATTTCTTCGGTATCAAAATGTCAAGTGATATCGTTACAACAGTGCGTACTAGGTGTGTTAAGTGTAACCGGTTTTTAAGGAAAGAATCTGGCCAACAGAAAACAATTCTTACAGAACTCGAGTCAGTAAAGTTTTCAAAACTTGTGAACAAAGTAGTGACCGTAGGTGATGTACTCTGCAGTAAGTGCCGTCCCTTTGCATACAAGCATAAAGAAAATGTGCATCAGAATTTCCCTTTTGACAATTCTTCAGTTGAACCTCCTTTTATTTCGATGCCGTTAGTCGAAGTTGCATCGGTAGATGAAGAAGCTTCAACGTCTATGGTTGAAGTCGAGGATTTATCAACGTCCATCGTTGAAGTTGAAGATTCTTCAACGTCCATGATTGAAGCTGGAGATGCTTCAACGTTTGCGGCTTCAATGTCTATGGTTGAAGCATCTTCAGCTTCAGCATCTTTGAACGATGCTTCATTAGTTTCATTGGATCCATCGATGCTTGATGCTTCTTCAAGTGCATCATCTCTTGGTGCAGCACCTTCAACTAACACATCATTGCTCGAACTATCTTCTGCAAGTTCCATTCTTATATCCACATCTGATGATAACCCATTTTCTTCAACAACAGATGATTCGTCGTTTATATGCAATGTAAATAGGCCTAGCGAATCTAGCATCGAGGTTTTCGAAGTACCATTTAACAGAGTCATTTCAACTCACAAATATTGCTTCATTGCTACCTGTAGAAAGACCCAAAATATAATTACCGTACCAGCAGAAGCAAGGAAACACGCGTTTCTGTTGCGAAAAATATATATTCCAAAAGAAAATCGGTGCTGTCCCAGTCACTTAATAAAAAACCGTTTCTATCGTCAACTAATTATGAATTTCCGTATTTACTCCAATACAAGTACAGTTGACGCTAAAGAGCTCAAAACTTACTTTGGATATTTATCCAGTCCTTCAACAATTAATGATACAGTTGGTGATTTTACTTTGTCTGAAGAACGACTCAGAGTATTCACAGGTTTAACCTGGGAAAATCTGATTGAACTTCGCGAGATGATGACATCTATGAAGAATTCTAAACAACGTAATGTTACCCAAGCCCTTGTTGTGTTTTTATTCAAATTGCGTACTGGCAATTCTAACGAGCTCATAGCTGCAACGCTTGGATTAGAGCGCGAGCAACAGGTATCTGATTTTTGCCATTCAGTCATGAACTGTTTTTTAAAGGATATACTCCCTCTCCATTTAGGTGTTAGGGCATTTTCCCGCGAGCATTTAATTCAAAATGAAACGTCTAGTGTTGCTAAAAAATTGTACAATATTGATACCGAATTGGCACTGATTTTCGATGGAACATATATTCGCCATCAAAAAAGTTCAAATAATGCATACCAGCGAAAATCGTTTTCCGGTCAAAAAAAGGTACCGTTGTGTAAACCTTTCACCGTGTGCACGACAAATGGGTATATTGTAGACATGTTTGGACCTTACTATGCCAATCAGAATGATGCGAAAATCATGCGGATCGTTCTTGAAGATCCTACTGGCTTGAAAACTATTATGGAACGGGGAGACCTTTGTATTGTAGATCGCGGTTTTCGTGACGTTACGTCATACTTAGAAGAGTCAGGGTTTCGTGTTCTCATGCCTGCATTAAAAGGTAATCGTGCTCAACTAACTACTGAGGAGTCTAATTCATCGCGTAAAGTTACCAAAGTTCGATGGGTCGTCGAAGCCATACATGGTATATTGGGGAAAAAATACCAGCTTTTACATCACCAGCTTGACAATAAACTTCTCCCTACAATAAAATCATATTTCAGGATTGCATGCTTTTTAAATAATAAGTTTGGCAAAAGGCTAAATTCTGATGTCGCACTTTTCGATGATGTCACTAATCGAATATTGAGTGAAGATAACTTAATAAATAGTTTAGCACAACAAGTAGAAGCACAACACTGGAACCGCCGAAGAAGGCCATTTAATACTATGTCTTCCAGAGAGCTTCTTGATTTTCCGGAAATGACAGAAGACGATTTAAAGATCCTTTTTACAGGATCGTATCAATTATCGCAAGCTATTTCATATTTGGCCGAAATAATGGATGAACATGATAATCATATTAACGTCCGTTATTTAATAGAAAATAATAATATTGTTAAATTCGAAGTAAAATCGCGACATATTAGCCGGAAAACTTATAGATGTTACATAGATTATATACCAAACTCAACTGGTTATTTGGGTATAAAACGGTATTGTTGCGAATGTGCCAATGGGAATCGCACTATTGGATGTTGCTCACATGTTGCTGCTATTATTTATTATTTATCTTATGCCCGATTCGATATAGACATAGTTCGGCCAGCAGAGATACTCACTAAGATTTTCGATACTGATCAAATAACACCGACAATTGATGAAGATAGCGATGAAGACTGAAAACGCCATTCATAATTCCACCACATACCAATCCCCCTACAATTATTAAAGGTAAGTATTCCTAATAATACTTCAGGTGTACATTTTGTGTCGCGAAACTAATCAATCTTATTTACAGGATACACAAACGATGCACAATTCCATGCAAAAATGTTAAGTAGAGCAGTAACACAGTCCACAAATAATTAGAGGCCGAAAGTACTCCAAAAATATTTTTCCGAAAAATGATTTTAAAATAGTTTAAACATATAGTTAAAAATGTTTTTACAATGGCTTATCAACAATCATATCGTTAGTAAGCGAAAAAACATCTGATTAACGAAAAAAAAAAATTGTCCTGACCGAGATTCGTACCTGGTCCAAAAAGTCTTCAACGGTTCCGCAGTCGGAGACCATAGCCGCTGCACCAACCGGCGCCGTTGAAATCACCTTCGAAATATTCGAATATATCGTACATAGTATTATTTTCGTTTTTTGTACTACGCAAGTTTTAAAGTCTGGGAGATGTTTCTCTGAACGTAGGAACGTTTAATATTACATAATATATTTTTTAGATTCAGAAAAGATAAGTATAACTTAGAAAAAACGCCGAAAAAAGTGGTTTTTATTTTTTTTGACTATGTTCCACCACTCTCAGGAATTTGAAAAAAATTGAGCATAATACTTACGGCAATATCTCATTGCTAAATTAAATCTGTAGTAGAACCTTTTAGATTTCTATATGAAACCTGCATTTTTTCGATATTTTTCGTGTTTTTCATTTTTTACAACCAGAGTTTGCAACGGAAAAATCTGGAAATGATACATAATATGTGGCTTAGTATTCTAAATGTGTCAGATTTTTTTCAGAATTTTTAATTGTCAATAAATACGGAAAATGGGCCAAAAACTGGTTTTTCGATTTTTCTCAATAACTACCCTTACAGATGAGATATGGGGCTGAAACTTGGCAGAGCCGGGTCTTTTTTGGTAAGCTATCGAATGGTGCAAGCTCGATTAAAATCCCGCCGGGGGCGAATTTCACTACCAAACCCGGGTATAGCCTTTAAAGCGAGATTGGTTGCAAGAGGTTTTAGTCAACAACATTTATTAGACTATAATGAGACCTTTGCGCCTGTAGCTCGCATTGCAACTTTTCGAATGCTTTTGGCCTTTGCAAATCAGTATAATTTATTAATTCACCAAATGGACGTTAAGACAGCTTTTTTAAATGGTCTATTGAAAGAGGAGATTTATATGCGTGTACCAGAAGGTATTCAAGCGCAAGAAAATCAAGTATGCAAGTTGAATAAAGCATTATATGGCTTAAAACAATCGGCCAGATGCTGGTTTCAACTTTTTGAAGTCACTCTCAAAAACCATGGTTTTCAAAACTCTTCTGTAGATCGCTGTTTATATTTCCTCGATAGGAATCATATTTGTAAAAATATATATGTCATTTTATACGTTGACAATCTTTTAATAGTTACATACGATAGAAGCACATTAAAAAACTTTAAAGATTATTTTTAAAAAAGAAGTTTTCAATGACAGATATGAACGTAATGAGATTATTCCTTGGAATAAACGTTGAAAGAAAAGACGATATAATCACTCTATATCAAAGCATCTATTTACAGAATGTTTTGCAAAAGTACAAAATGAGTGAGTGTAATAGTGTAAGTACTCCATTGCCTGAAAAATTAGACTACACAGCCTTAGATTCGGATGAATATTTTGATGTACCATGTAGGAACCTTATTGGCTGCTTAATGTATGCTATGCTATGCACGCGACCTGATTTATGTTTCGCTGTGAACTTGCTTAGCAGATATCAAAATAAAAATAATAAGGAACTCTGGCAGAATCTAAAAGGGGTCTTAAGATATGTGAAAGGATCGTTAAAATACCGTTTAATTTACAAAAGAAATGATTACAAAACTATATTGACTGGTTATGTAGACTCTGATTGGGCAGGTAATGAAATCGACAGAAAGAGTACGACTGGATATATTTTTAAAATGTTTGAAACGAATACGATCTGTTGGAATACAAAGAAACAAAACTCAGTTGCAACTTCCTCAACTGAAGCTGAGTATATGGCGTTATATGAAGGGATTAAAGAAGCTTGTTGGATAAAATCTTTGTTATCGAGTATAAAAATAGACATAAAGGAACAAATTACTATTTTCGAGGACAATAACGGTTGTATGGCAATAGGAAATAATCCAACAGATCATAAGCGATCGAAACACATCGACGTTAAGTATCATTTTTCACGAGAAAAGATTGAACAAAAGGAGATAATACTAAAATATATACCTACAGGTGAACAACTAGGGGACATTTTCACGAAATCAATACCAACAGTGAAGTTCAATTATATGCGCAAGCAGATCGGACTGGAGGAGCCCGAGTGATAAGAAATTGTTAAACGATAATAATGGTTTGATTGGGTTTTTATTTTGGGTTTTCCCCAATCCATTGCAACGAATGTTGAACCATTTGTATATTGCCCAAAAATAATAATAATAAAAGGGAAATGAACGATGTTCTCTCTATAAGTATTTAAATATTAATTTCTGAGTGGGAGTATAGATATATGTACAGAAATTATATATATATGTATATATATATATATATAATACGGTTTCAGGAACTATTGTATATGTATCTCGCGGTACCTCTAGGTATCGAATCAAAGACAGAGCCGCGCGTCTTTTGGTCCGCCGACGTGTCCCATTCAAATGTTTTTCGTTTTCAAACGTATCGACGAGCTGCCGAAGTCAGTCAGTCTAAGCCTAGCCTTAGTAGAGGAAACATCGGTCAAATATCGTTCTAAATAAATATCTGTTCTTTTATTCTCTCTAAATAAATACCTTGCTTCCCAAAACCAACATATGGTTATATTCCTTGAAATATTCCTTGAAGTTTCCCCTTTAAAATGAGACCTTGAAAAAGATGGTATCATTAAAATTGGCGTCACAATGAGCTGGTAAAGGACGCCGTATACCCCCGTTTCAGGTAGAGACGAGTCGAGCGCGTCGCTATTATGGTCCGTTGTCTATTCCGCTGATCTCGAGAAAATACCTGCAGACTCTGTACGACTAAATAACGCTATTTATACCTCGAGAACAATATTAGTAAAGATTATCCATTTATTACATAGCGAGAAAAGTGATCGATTCGGCATGGAATGACCCAGAAGCGAAAGGGGGGGGAACCGAAAACCAGAAGCGAAAAATAATAATTATAGAACCGAAATAGTATCGCTTCTCCAGAGCCGTTACCGTAACCGATACATGTATGTAAGCCAGAACCGATATTCTCGTAACAGTTACAACATCGTTTCGTTTCTTCATCACTATTTCGAGAACCGGAACCGATATGATAACAGTTTTCAAGCCCTGGTTCCAACTAGGCCGTCAATGTTATTTTTACAATATTATCATTAATTTTTTTATATTTTACAGAGATATTACGTACACCAAGAGCGCAAGAAACATTTCAAGCAGCGAAAAAATGAAAGCTGGGCAGCGCGCGGCGGAGGCCGCGGACGAGGCGGCCAAGGAGGCGGCCAAGGAGGCGGCCGAGGAGGCGGCCAGGGCGGTGGCGCCCAAGCGGCGGCGCCGTACATTGTATATTTTAATAACTAAAAAATTTAATTTAATAAATAATAAATTATATAAAATGTATGTATGTGTGTATGTTTATTCTAGTTCCCTTACGGGTTGCAAGGAGATCCCGTTCCCTTTACTATACGTGTTATATTTTGTACATACTTTATACTTATTGTACTATATATGCTTGCTTTAGAACGCTTTACGTTTATTTTTTAAATATATGTATTAAATCTCAGTCTCTCTCTCTCTCTCTCTCCCTCTCTCTCTTGCGTTCCCCTGCTCCTCCCCTGCGCGCGTTCGAAATACATTTAAAGACTCATTACTTATATTTGAATTTTGATTAATGCTACGAACATTCGTTCCAACCGACTCATTCATTGTTAAAATAATTGTTTCAATGTTTATAGCATATAGAATAATAATAATAATAATAATCATTTCTAATGCGGAAGATACACAGCGGAGAATGCGGCGGAGGACGAGAAATGGTTTCAAGCATCCCGAAACCTTACACGTACACGCTGCCCGAGCGGTGAGTGTGTGAGTGCTCCGCGCGTACGGTTGTCATGCCTGCAGAGCCTCCCGAGCGGATATCAAGCTGCCGAATAATGTAAATTGCGCCTCGAAAACGCAAAAGTAGACCATTTTCGCAAGCTCCAGCGCTAGATTGATCTTTTATCTATCGATTCTGACTACGTAGGGGGCCCAAATGTGCATTAGCGAGACGTGATTAGTAACGGGCTGGACCCTTGCACAACGCGCCTAGGCACACCTACGCGCTGCTCGAGCGGCGAGTGTGTGAGTGCCCCGCGCGGCGCGGTTGTCGTGCCTGCAGAGCCTCCCGGGCAGATATCAAGCTGCCGAATAATGTAAATTGCGCCTCGAAAACGCAAAAGTAGACCATTTTCGCAAGCTCCAGCGCTAGATTGATCTTTTATCTATCGATTCTGACTACGTATGGGGCCCAAATGTGCATTAGCGAGACGTGATTAGTAACGGGCTGGACCCTTGCACAACGCACCTAGGCACACCTACGCGCTGCTCGAGCGGCGAGTGTGTGAGTGCCCCGCGCGGCGCGGTTGTCGTGCCTGCAGAGCCTCCCGGGCAGATATCAAGCTGCCGAATAATGTAAATTGCGCCTCGAAAACGCAAAAGTAGACCATTTACGCAAGCTCCAGCGCTAGATTGATCTTTTATCTATCGATTCTGACTACGTAGGGGGCCCAAATGTGCATTAGCGAGACGTGATTAGTCACGGGCTGGACCCTTGCCTTGCACAATGCTCCTAGGCACACGTTCGCGCTGCCCGAGCGGCGAGTGTGTGCCACACACTCTCAATCGAGCACACCGATGCAGCGCACGTCAACCGTATAGTGCCGTCGCGGTTGCGTATGCAGCCTAACTTACCGACAACACTTCTCATCCACTGTTTTACCGATACAGTGACTGAATAACCGGGTGACTGTCGTGAATGAATGATGCGAAACAGACGTAAGCGCTCGTAGCGGAAAAAATGCCGAAGCTGTACTTTCACAGAACGAATCCTTTTGAGGTGTATTTCTGCGCCGCGCCGAACTGTTGTTTTAAATAGGTATGGTTTAACATAATAATCGTTGCATTGACATTGTATGTGTCCCCGCTAGCGCTGGAGCTTCCCACCTTTTCTATAAAGATCCCACTTCTCTCGATATGTATGTCTCTTGACAGTGGCAGCACTATCGCGCCGCCAATGCTTCTCGCCGCTCCGCTACAAGCTGCCGAATAATGCAAATTGCGCCTCGAAAATGCAAAAGTAGACCACTTTCGCAAGCTCCAGCGCTAGATTGATCTTTTATCTATCGATTCTGACTACGTAGGGGGCCCAAATGTGCATTAGCGAGACGTGATTAGTGGCGGGCTGGACCCTTGCAACCTCGTATACGTATACAGTATCTAGCGGTGTGTGAGTGTGCCACCACACTCTCGCTCGAGCTGGATCGGCCCCCTTAAGGGACCCGATCCAGATTTGACCTCGAAATTAGTTTGAGCTTCGTCCAGTAGAGGAGCTGGGTAAAATTTCTACAGTTGAATGTCGAGAAGTACAGCAGCGCCAAAGCGATACCATCTCGGCGGTGACAGCAGTCACTGCATCAGTAAATGCGCCTTCGCACACAAACACGCTCCGGCAGCGTGTACGTGTGCCTAGGCGGATCGCAAGGCTTCGGTAATTGTCTAACCATTTCTCTATGTATACAATATATATATATAAATCATATGTATCCTACCTTTGACCTGCCAAAAAATTAATGAACATAGGACATTCATGAACGTTTCCTTGGGAAATTTTCCTTGGAACTGGGAACGGAGAAAAGCTAATCGTGAAAGGGCGTTTATGAACGTTTCCTTGGGAAATTTTCCTTGGAACTGGGAACGGAGGGAAGCTAATCGTGAAAGGGCATTTATGAACGTTTCCTTGGGAAAATTTCCTTGGAACTGGGAACGGAAAGAAGCTAATCGTGAAAATTTTTTTTTACATCCTGTAGTAAACTAATTGATCTAGCTTCCCAAAAAAGTTCAAATCGCATAGTCCAATATTAACAAAGTTATCGTTTTTTTTTAGAGAGCGTCCGAATATTAATGGGAGTCACTGTATACTTATTCCTTTTGCACTATGATCACGAACCTTTATCGAATGTACTATCAGAATATTTACTGTGGCAGATACCAGCTGACACAAATTTACTAAACGTACATTTTAAATCTGTGTCACAGGTGTACATGAAAAATTTGTAAAAAGAGCAATGTTCATAATTTTATCTAGAATTCTTGACAGTTATAAATTTGAAAAAATTGTATATTGTACCCGCCATTTCGTAAACAAATCTTTCTAACTGGGGTGTTATCCAATCGCAACACGAAATTTTGGTATGATATGGAACTCAAAAAAATATTTGTCACGTACTTTTTTATAGCGGCCGACATACATGGTAAAAGGGGGTGAAAATCGCTCTCGAAGTTGGGGTGGAAAATCCATTTTATTGGATATCTCCGAAAGTATTAGGCCTAGACAAAAATGTGAACATCCAATTTGTGCGTCTTTGAATGGCGAATCTTCCCGTGTGAACTGATTAAAAAAATAATTTGTTTGAAAGATATGTTAAAAATTAACTTTTCTTGCTACATTTTTGGATAAGAAACTACAATTTTTTCATGAGAATTTGTATACACAGTCTACATACCTTGACAAAAGATATGAGAGAAAAGTTTTTTTAGTGCCGCGGTCATAATAGTCATATTATGTTCCTATCCTTATGCGAGGCACGGTGTCGACCGTAACGGAAAATTTGTTCGAGTAAGGATAACTGTTTATGTGGAGTTGTGTTCTACGTTAAACAAGCAGGTAGCGGGCGAACTTGGGTCCACGCGGTTAGTGCAATAAACGAACGGTGGTTCTCCTTATTTTTTATCGTTGGGAATCCCGTAGAAACACAGGAAAATCCGTTCCTTTCAGGGCTACTTTTAACGTGGAGCAACTCCACATAAACAGTTAGCAAGAAAAGTTAATGTTTAACATATCTTTCAAACAAATTATTTTTTTAATCAGTTCACACGGGAAGATTCGCCATTCAAAGACGCACAAATTGGATGTTCACATTTTTGTCTAGGCCTAATACTTTCGGAGATATCCAATAAATGGATTTTCCACCCCAACTACGAGAGCGATTTTCACCCCCTTTTACCATGTATGTCGGCCGCTATAAAAAAGTACCTGTCAAACATTTTTTTGAGTTCCATATCATACCAAAATTTCACTCAAATCGGCGTGTTGCGATTGGGTAACACCCCCTGTACGTTGCGGAAAAATATTCGGACGCTAAAAAAGACGATAATTTTTTTAATATTATACTATACGATTTAAGCTTTTTTGGGAATCTAGAGCAATTGGTTTACTGCAGTATGTAAAAAAATTTTTTTGCAAAAATTGAATGATCGGAATTGTAGAAGGAACACAAGAAGTTGCGTTTTACAACTTCTTTAGGTGGGTCTATATTGAAAATTTAACAAATACGTTTTGGGGATCCGTGTCAATTAAACATATTCTGAACATTTGGTCAAAGCATTCGTGCTAATGGAAGTCACATCGAACACGATATTTAGTCTTATCATAGTTATCATACAACATACTAGTAAATACAGTGTTACGAAATGTTAAATATATCTATTTTAATCCTGCCCTTGTACGACCCTGAAGATCATAGTACACTACCTAGTTGAACTCGTCTTAATGTCAACTTTCATTTGCTTTAAAAAAAATTTGTAGCATTTCAATTGGAAAAAAATTAAGGTCACCTTTGTTTCTAGAAACATATTACATGTACAAATGATTGAGATACGCTATAATATTGCTGGTTAAATATACTGCGGGAACTTCCTACTCTTCGGTTTTTTCTAGTGCTTATTGATTGCAGAAAAAACGCTGGTACAAATTATTGCGATCACCCTGTAGATCCACACAACGTACTTTCCAAAATTCAATGTAGGTCCACCCAAAACAGTTGCGAAGTACAACTTTCAGTGCTTTCTGTATAATTCCGACCGATTGCAATTTTTCAAAAAATTTTTTTCGCGACATGCACTGAATTAATTCTTGCAACTTTTTAAAAAAACCAAGTCGCAGGGTCCAATATGTAACAAACAAACCTCCGCGCAGTAGTGGTTGTAGAAACGTTTGCGACTCTTCCCGCCTGGGAAATTCCATCCTCACCCCTGACGGTCATTCAATGGGGGGGGGGTTGCCGGAAATATACTTAAGGAACTGCGGAGCTACATTTCAGCAACATTTTGGCCTATCGCTTAGAGCAGTTACCACGTGCGCGTTCTTACTCTCGAGACCATGGATGTTAGTAGTGAGATATTGGCAGTCGGTGTCGTTCAAACGGACTTGCAACGAATCGCGCTGCACTTTGCGCTCCAGGAACAAGAGCGAGCAGAGGGTCGAAGAAGAGGAAGACGTCGCTACAGCGTCCATCCTCTCTGGAGGAGCCGAGATACAGAAGGAGAACTGACCTTAGTCCGGCAAATGACATTGGATTGTGAACAAAAATTTTACGAATATTTCCGGGTGAGCAGAGCCTGCTTCACGCTGTTGTTGAGCAAAATTGAAGCTAAGCTGGTCAAAAAAGAGTCGTTCTTTCGAAAGCCAATTCACCCGGAGGAACGATTGGCAGTTTGCCTGCGGTAAGTGATTTTTCCATTAATTTATTGCTATTGAGAGAATTCCCGAGAAATATACAGTGGCATGGATCTTTTAAGGGCTACAGCACAAAATATATCGCTTTGATTTCATTACTTCATTACTTGATAGTTGTGTAATTATTGTATAATTTTGTTATGTTTTCTAGTCAACTTACAGTTACTCGAATTAATATGTGGACGCTCTAAAAAAGACGACAACTTTTTTAATATTGTACGATGCGATTTGAACCTTTTTGGGAAACCAGAGCAATTAGTTTACTGCAGGATGTGAAAAGAAATTTTTTAATAATTGTAATCGATCGCCATTGTAGCAAAAATACTAAGAGTTGCATTTTGCAACTTTCTCTGGTTGGTCTATGTTCAAAATTTAAAAAGTGCGTTTTGTAGGTCTGCGTTAATTATATGCGCTGTGAAAGTTTCATCAAAATTGGTTGATACGAGAAAAAATAACATGCATTGAAAGATATAAGAATTCTTAGATATAGGCTCAAAATCGTGAAAATCGTGAAATAAAATAGCAGTTGAAGAAGCGACGTGAAACAATCAAACAGAAGCCCGAATGTCATGAAAATCTGCAATAGTTACCATCGTTAAACATTTGTAGCTCATTGGAACGTCGACCGATTTTGACGAAATTTTCAGAATATGTGTAATTGACACAGATCTACAAAGCGTACTTTTTAAATTTTCAATATAGGCCCACATAAAAAAAGTAGGACAATGCAACTGTTAGTATTTTTCATACAGTTCCGCGATCGATTGCAACATTCCAAAAAATTTCTTTTCATTTCATGTAGTGAACTAATTGCTCTAGCTTCCCAAAAAAGTTCAAATCATGTAGTACAATATTAAAATAGTTATCGTCTTTTTTAGAGCGTCTTATTTGTTGATTCGAGTAACTGCATTACAAATTCGTAGCATTCGTTCTGCTTATTCCAATTTTTTATATTTACACAAATATATTTGAGATTAAATGAAATATTATGTAACATGAACAACAATGTTTGCTTTCCAATTATTTTTATTATTTGTTATAAATTCTCGCTATTGTCACGTTCGTTCATATCTTCGCGCTCTTGTTCTTCCTCTAGCTCCTTGGCTAGAGCAAGAATTTTTTCTTTGGCGATCCTTTGACGCTTCGGAGCCAACCGCCCGAACGTCACCGCCATGTCTTTATAAAACAGCATGTGCTGAGTTCGGTCATTGTCTATGAGTCTCTGCATGACGTCGGACGAATTCTTAATGGCTGCTATTAATTCCGCAATTCCACCATCCACTCGTTGTCTCTTCCTTGTAACCAAACTATTGTTATCCCTTGTTAATATCTTGAAAGATCAATTATAAATTGCGGCAGACCGAACGGCACCGCTGGATAATCGCAGGAGCGGCGAACGGTTCCGTAATAGAAAAGATTCACGGCTGTGCGTGGACAATTCTGATCAGAGTCGGCAGGGCACGATACGTGGCCGTGGCAACTCTGCAGTATTCCAGACACACCCGCTATCTGCTGCTTGATCTTTCAAGCTGTTCTTGCTAACGTAATTTACAAAAAGGGTTAACTGTTTCTTAGCAATTCCAACACCGGGTTGGTTACTAGACCCGATGGATTTAGTGAACGGTTCGTGCCTCCAGGCACTGGAAAGCGGAACGGTTTAGGCAGAGATAAATAATTGTTGGTAGACAATATCTGGTAAAATTGAGATATATTCTGTTAATTCGTTGATCTGATTGAGAACAGCTTTCGAGGTGTTACGCAATGTACACAGATCGTCGTACGCGCAATCACCCTGTATTCGTATCACAACAATGATACGCCTTGAACGAAACGCGACGACCACGGACTGTAAACAGAAGCTTCCTTGCCAGGAATGTCCGCAAGAAACGGTCTAGCCTAGACGCGATCGCGGTGCTCATTCACGTGTTCGCGGAATCCGCTTCGTCGACGTTTACCTCGCGCTGCAATTTATATCGACAATTACTCGTCAATTCCTAATCTGCAAAGGGAAAGGGTTAAATTTCCCTGAACAGCGTAGTCCGCACCGATCGGTACCGCCGTAATGTCACGGGAGCAGCGATCGGCGTCTACCTGCACTGGAATTCACCCTGTTATATGGCGTGGGAAAGGGTTAGACTTCCCTGAACAGCGTAGTCCGCACCGATCGGTACCGCCGTAGTATCACGGGAGCAGCGATCGGCGTCTACCTGTACTGGAATTTACCCTGTTGTATGGCGTGGTTTAGGAGACTAGGCACGGCACTACACGTGGCCGTGGCGACTCCTTACCACCCACACAACGACGCGCTCTTAGCAGGACCACAGGAATAAACCTCGTTAGAGACCAGGCTAGTGAACTCAGGCAAACGATCGGTCCCGCCGGAAGTTCTCCGGGGAGAGCAATCGGCTCCTGCTCTCTAGGCAACCTCGTAACGTGGTGGTGCAAAAATTACGGATATCTACGCAGGGCACGCTTGCGTGGCCATGGCGATATGCGAATTTTTCCTGTAGTCCGTTCTGAGCAAACTTACCGTGTATCTCGTCAACTAACGACACACACGGTAAATCCCACACCAAATACCTTGAAGATCACTTAGTGAATTCTCGTATGAAACGAGATCCTACTCCGGATAGAACCGTAGGCACGACGCGACGCAGGTAACCGTCTTTCGGCGAACGAGATATTCACGACCGCAAGATCCGACGGAAAGGCACGCGTAGAGCACAACTGAAAAGCCACTAATTCAATAGAAACACAATGTCCAAACGACGATCTCAATCAATAAACATTTATTCAATGATGAACCGTACTCCTTCACAATTCGCAACTTGAGATCACAATTTCCCTTGAGCCGGGTCGTGACAAATTCACATAAATCTCGCTTTCTCGGCAGTACGCAATTTACGCTTTAATTTCTAAATAAATCGAATCATTCGCAACGCGTGATTCTAAACGCCCATTAGCCGGGTCGCGAGCAATATTGAAATGTTAGGCCTTACTGGCAATACACAATTTATAAAATTCAAATTCTTAAAGTTTCAACTCTAACACGATACGCGTGTTGACTCATACGTGCTTATAGGAACGAGTCCAGACGTAGAGTGCTCAATTTGCTGCTCGCATCGACCTCCTTCGATCGCAATTAAGAGGGGATCGATGCGCACGCACTTTATTATCTATATAGATCGTTCTTATGATCCTTGTCTTATGACAAGGATCACTCGTGACGTCACATGCCGACACCGTGACGATATCGATGGACGCGAAGCTGCGGTGTGTAACTGGTACGGTTACATCCTTGGTTGGGTTACATCCTCTTCCTCGGGAGATTCGCAATCGGAATTGGTGTCATCTGCGTCCTCCTCCAAGCCATCGGGGACGCTGGACAGCGTCTTCCTTTCCTGCATGCATGGAATGAGGAACTCCAAGACCTTCCGATATTTGTACGTTTTTTTGACGATTCATCTGCTCCCTGCTCGCTCCTCGTCACATTTTCTCGGCCGAAGGACCTCCGGAATGCGTCCCGTAGGTTGGACCATTTTTGTTGCATTGTTCAACTGCAAACGGAAAGATTTGATAATTGTTACAATCAGATTTCAAATGTTAATTACAAACGAACGTCGCACAGTGCGGCCGATCGCCGATCTAGCTGTTCAAAATTCAGAAAGTGCTTTTAATGATTTCTTATAAGAAAGACCTTGGTGTGTACGCTATTTCAAGTTCGGTTTTTTCACTCCCCCCCCATATCTTTATTTAACCACGAAAACTTAATTACTTTATTATTATAAAAGAAAATATAATTATAATAAGAGCAAAAAACTAGATTTACGGTCATTACATGTTCTTTGAAATAATAATTGAAAAACGTTATGACTTTATATTGTGGTAATAACAAAATTTCAATCATCAAATAACGTGGGATGACATGACAAAATATAATTATACATTGATAATAAATAAATAAAATAGTGGATGGAAATATAATATGTAACGCGACAAGGGGACGAGACAACCCCAGGGGTACCAGACCGTCTCGGCACTACCCTGAGACGACAGAAGAAACGCGCCGTGGCCGAATGTTCTAGAAGGCCGCATGATCGAGAACCTTCTAAAACCCTTAGTAACGCGTGTAACGCATGTTGTTAGGGTTAGCAACGAGTTTATATAAATACCGGTAGAATACCGCGGAGCACTCACTTTTGCTGCGCCTTTGGGAGAGGACGAGGTAAGACCACGGCCGCCCATAGGTTAGGGAGAGTACGAAGCTATGCTATCGGACGCCCGGCAGCTCAGGAGAGGACAGGGGTTGCACCTGGACGCCTCTCTGGATAAATGGGAGAGGACGGCCATGAAGGCCGGCCGCCCGCCGAGAGGAAAGAACAGGGTAGCTTCCTGGCCGCCTGAAAGTAGGACCGCCTGGTTCCTCTGTACGTCTCGGAGAGGACGGCCATGAAGGCCGGCCGCCGAGCGGGCAGAGAAAACCAGGTGAATCCGAGTCATCGTCATTTCCCAGAGGGAGAGTACGGTTGAGATAAACCGGACGCCCGATGGAGAACTCTTTTTATTATCTATTTTCCTAATTTTCACGTTGCTAACCTCCTTCTAAGGTTATTGTAATTTCACACAAAACTCCACTGTACGAAATTAATGTGAAAATATATTCTGTGTACAGACAAATTACCTAATCCCGTTTCCTGCCATATCGCAACACCCATTATCCTACAAATATAATATAATACTGAAGTTCCTTTATATATGTACTCCATAGCTCGTGAGAAAGGTTTTATATGTATATACAGGGTGGTCCACCTAAGTCAGGCCACCTAAATGCCTCCTCTAATTGTGGGGATCCAAAAAATATTTTGTATGCTATTTGAATGGTTTGAAAAAACCATTCTATTGCAAAAAATTTTTTTTTTCTAGGGTAATTTTTTTCGGAGTTTTCAATGTTATCGATGTTTTTTGCGTATAATTGTATAATTTTTTTTATTGCACCGTGTAACTGATCGAAAAATACATTCAGATATTTATAAAAACATGACCTTGAAATGACCTTGATCTTCGGAAATTGGCGTTCCATTGCGTGGTCCATCTCTTCAGGTTATTGAGATGCAAAAAATATTTCTTACGTAACGTGCATAGTGTCAATGGGCCAAATATCTGGCAAGAATATTTTTTTTCAAAGGTCATTTTTTTCGAAGCTATCCTGGTCATCGATGTTTTTTGACACATAACTACATTTTGTTTTATTGCTTCGAGTAACTGATCGAAAAATAAATTCAGGTATGTATAATAACATAACATTGACCTTGATCTGAAGGTAAAACTTCAATTTTCGAAGATCAAGATCATTTCAAGGTCAGGTTATTTTACATATCTGAATGTATTTTCCTATCGGTTACCCGAAGCAATGAAACAAAATGTAATTGTTTGTCAAAAAACATCGATGACCTTGATAACTTCGAAAAAAATGACTTTTGAAAAAAAATATTCTTGCCAGATATTTGGCCCATTGACACTATGCACGTTACGTAAGAAATATTTTTTGCATCTCAATAACATGAAGAGATGGACCACGCAAAGGAACGCCAATTTCCGAAGATCAAGGTCATTTAAAGGTCATGTTTTTATAAATATCTGAATGTATTTTTCGATCAGTTACACGATGCAATAAAAAAAATTATACAATTATACGCAAAAAACATCGATAACCTTGAAAACTCCGAAAAAAATTACCCTAGAAAAAAAACATTTTTTGCAATAGAATGGTTTTTTCAAACCATTCAAATAGCATACAAAATATTTTTTGGATCCCCACAATTAGAGGAGACATTTAGGTGGCCTGACTTAGGTGGACCACCCTGTATGTGTATATATATATATATATATATATATATATATATATTTGTAGTGGAGTAATTTGGATAATTACTGTCCTCTTCAAGTTTTAGAAATCTGTAACTTGCTTCAAACCTAATCAAACTCCAAAAACATGGTTGCAAACCCTTTGCGGATTATGTCGTTATTAGATTTTACCAGTTTCGTACCCCTATTCATCCATAATTTGACAATAATGAATTTTTACTTTCACATAACAAGATTTTGGTAACCAGGAGATATGTTATAATATGTATATGTATCAATATATAATTATATTTTGTCATGTCATCCCACGTTATTTGATGATTGAAATTTTGTTATTACCACAATATAAAGTCATTACGTTTTTCAATTATTATTTCAAAGAACATGTAATAACCGTAAATCTAGTTTTTGCTCTTATTATAATTATATTTTCTTTTATAATAATAAAGTAATTAAGTTTTCGTGGTTAAATAAAGATATGGGGGGGGGGGGAGTGAAAAACCGAACTTAAAAAACCGTACGCACCAAGGTCTTTCTTATAAGAAATCATTAAAAGCACTTTCTGAATTTTGAACAGCTAGACCGACGATCGGCCGCACTGTGCGTCGGTCGACAACAAATCAATCGTCGGCACGTGACGTCACCCAGCAAGACGAGCAGACGATCGCCAGATCGTCCCAGCTGGTGGCCGATGATCGATCGGCACCAACACCAACGTATCCAACATCTAATACCTAGACATGTTTCATTATTTTAGATACCTAGCAACGGGGGATTCGTTGAAAACTATTAGTTATAGTTTTCGTACGGGGCATTCGAGGGTCCATCAGATTGTCGGAGAGACGTGCAGAGCGATCGAAAGCACGCTGCTGGCGGAAACCATGCCGATTCCCAGCAGGGAGAAATGGGAGGAAATCAGACAACAATTTTGGAATAGATGCAAATTCCCCAATTGCTTGGGGGCCATAGATGGAAAGCACGTCGTCATCCAGGCACCACCGAATTCGGGATCCTTGTATTTCAATTATAAGAAAACATTTTCGACGGTGATGCTGGCCCTGGCGGACGCCGATTCCAACTTCATCGCCGTCAGCACCGGATCTTATGGGAGAAGCAGCGATGGAGGAATATTCGCGCAATCGAAGCTTGCCAAAGCTATCGAAAACGGCAGGACGCAGATGTTGCCCGACGAAAATTTGCCGTGCACATCTACCAGGATGCCCTGCGTGATTGTGGGTGACGAGGCTTTCCCGCTGAAACGATATTTATTAAGGCCATATCCGGGAAGCCGGGCAGCAGGTCACGAGAAAAGGACCTATTTCAACACACGACTTTCAACCGCGAGGCGCGTCGTGGAAACAACGTTTGGCATCTTAGGGCAAAAATTCCGGATTTTCTTCAAGCGGATACAGGCGCTGCCCGAAAATGTAGACCACATTGTAATGGCGTCGTGTATATTGCTGAATTTCATACGAGCTTATGAGAGATCAGCGCCTGTTTCGGCCCGCCACCAAGAAGACGACGCGCAGGGTGCGGCGGCGTGGCAGCCATTAGACCGCCAAGGAGGCAATACGAATAGGGAAAATTTCGATGTAAGGGAAACCTTTAGCGACTTCCTTTTCGCATCCAGGGGCACCGTGTAGGTCACTAGATATAATATTGTGGTGACTGATCCGCCGGCGATCGAGTCCGACACGCGTGGAGTGTGCGTGTGTGGCGCGCGGAGTGAATGTGTGGCGCGCAGTGAAGCCAGATTGAGGTTGAATTGGAGCTCCCGTACTCCCCTACTTTCCCCTTCCACTATTCCATTCCAGCACCGCGTGCACGCGCGCACTCCACGGTTGCTTCCCCTCAAACGCCTAAAGCCGTAAACTGGTCGCGCGCGGAGTGGGGCGAATATGGGAATGGGAGACATGTTGCGCGTGTGCGATTGGGACGCAACAACGAGATGACATTTCACAAGTTTTAGGTTATTGCCGCGTCCAAAGCAAAGTACATTTCTAGGCTGCGAAGCTGAAATACATACATCACACTCTTGGCGGACGGCTTCGCCGTCAATAACTCAATAATTGTTGTTGTTTGAAGTTCAAATTTTAAACGCCCACACACCAGTAATCCTTTCCCATATCCTTTCTAGCTGACAGACTAATTTTCCTACAATTTTATTTTATTGTATTGTATTATATATTTATTATATTCAGTATTGAGTTCTAAAAAGGTAGTTTCAAAACTTGCTATGTCCATTCCTTAAAAGTGTTAAAATATATTATATATTTTTATGACATTTATGATTTTATCTTCACTTCACAACTGAAACTCCTACATGTTACAATCCATTTTATCTATAATAATAAAGAATGTTTATAATCTCTAGAACGATTTGTATGATTCATTTCAAAGTAGGTACATAATATATGTATAGTACGATACGCGGCAATAACCTAAAACTTGCGAAATGTCAAATGTCATATCATTGTTGCGTCCCCATCGCGCACGCGCCGCCCGTGTCCCGCGTCTCCCATTCTCCCCACTCAATACCCGTCGCGCACGCGCAACGTGTCACCCATTCGCCCCACTCAATCCCCGTCGCGCACGCGCAACGTGTCTCCCATTCGCCCCACTCATTCCCCGTCCTCAGAGAGAGGGTACCTCATTTCTTCATCCCTCCTCCAATCTGCTACACTGTTACTATTGAGCTGGAAGTCGGCACTTTCTCGGACAACACGTGTTTACTGTAAAGTAATTTGTGTAGGTCCCGACTACTCCGGCGAAATAAAAATTCTATATCCGAAAAATCTTAGGAATTGTATGTTCATTCGTCCTTGTCATAAATGTCCGCTCTTTCTACATACCTGCGAAGTGAATTGTCAACCTGTTTTCATTGTATTCTAACGGCTGCACTAACAAACCAATAAAGATGAAACTTGCGGAGCTTTAAGTTGTTTCGGTTGTAAACACATGTTTTTTCCCTATTTATATGCCGAATATTTTAAACAAATGAGGTATTTTCCTAGAAGTTAAGTGCTTAACAATTTGGAAGAGGAATGAGGACTACAGTGGCTCGTGTCTGCTATTGTCAAAAATTCTATGTCGAAATTTCTTTGACTCAGTGGTTCTAAATACTTTAAAAAATTCAAAGATTGAGTTCTATCGGATAACGGGAAAATGTGCCCCAAACGGATAAAACATAGAGATAATTAATTTCGAAAATGCTCCTACAATAGTTTTTCACGAATATCCTCTAAACTATTCACTGCGTCGAAAAACATGTTAAACGAAACCTGCAAATGTGGGCGGGCTGTTTCCCCGTAAAACAAACAAATTTCGAAAAAAATTGATAACAATTTCGGGCAAACATTTTTCCTAAACGCTACAGTGGACCGTCGAATTCATAGGAGCAAATCCGTGGGAGATATTTATTTCATCAATCAAAACGAATTTAAAAATAACAGATATACAATGTATACCCAAGCCATGGTGCGAACTTTTGGTGTATAACAATCAGCAAAATACTAATGGTTCAGCGGTAACAATTAAATATGTTAAAGGTTAGTCGACTAATTGGCGTAGGGATAGCATATGCAGATCAGAATCTCATATTTAACGGACAATTTATTTTTTTTTGTTAAATTTATTAGATTTTAAAATTGTAACCTTAAAATTAACAGCTTGTAAATATTTGATAACAACTAACAACACGCGTGCCAGTCTTAATTCTTAGCACTCGAGCGGCAACTCAGAGACGCCACTACACTTTGCTGTGTCGGTACTGTAAAATAATTGTGACACCAAATGACATGCGAGAAAGATTGTTGAAAAAATTGCAATTGCGCCCCGGTTCAGGTGGGTCAGTTGCAGGACCTACCGTCAACCGCGTCTTCGGTTTTTACCCCCCACGCAAATGACAATTACGAGGTTACCTGTTCGACGAAGGGTCGTCACAGTGATCATTCTAGTTTGACTACCGACCAGTGCACACAGATCTAGCATGCAGAACGAAAAACTTATAGAGTCCGTACGGAGTCGCGAGTTTTTGTACGACATGAAGCACCCCAAATATATGGACGCAAAGTATAAAGACATCTCGTGGAGGGAGATCGCGGAGGAGCTGAACCAGCCAGGTCAGTATTCACTGTATTTTAATAACAATTTAGTTTATACATTCCTAATGGTCATTCCACACGGAGTCATGGTACTTTTTGTATTTAAATTACGAATTTCGTTAAAATTAGAATATGTCATTGTCAGTAGTGATCTGTGAACGATTCTTAAAGGATTTTTTTTCTGGATATCTTCGAGACGTTGTTTCGTCAAGGTTTGAAAAAAGTGCCAATCTTTTTCGAAATGAGTTATTAATAGCGAGTATCTACTAGGAATGATGTCAGTTGAAAAATTGTTCTTTTCAGCATCTATCCTGCAACCGTTGTAAATAAGTGCAATTTTTTAATAGCGTGGAACTGTTTGAAAAGTTACAAAAACTCGCAGAATAGATGCGGAAAAAAATTTTTTCCCCGAAATGACATCATTCTTAGACAACATTCTTTGTAGATGCTAGCATGTTTTAACTATAAGCTCCTAACAACTCATTTCCATCGGTTTGTTAATTCTAATTTTACATTTCATAGACTTTAAAAAGTACTCCGATGTCACGTGGCATGACCAAACATGAAACAATGGATAGATTTTAGGATAATAACAAAGTCATTGAGACAGCCTTCAAGGGGTCCCTAGACGATCAATAATATTGACACAATAATATTGAAGCTCCCATCAATAGCGCCTTTCAATGCGTCTGGTCAATATTATTGACAGGCGTATTGACAATAAAATTGATCGTCTAGGGATCCCTTTATGTGCAGTAGAATAAAAATGTTGACATTAGTACCCACAGCGATTTCTATTTGAATATTCGGTCACTCTGGAAAAGACGATAACTGTTTTAATATTGTACTACACGATTTGAATTTTTTTGGGAAGCTAGAGCAATTAGTTTACTACAGGATGTGAAAAGAGATTTATTCGAATGTTGCAATCGATCGGAATTGTATAAAAAATGCTAAAGGTTGCATTTTCCAACTTTTTTATGTGGGCCCATAGTGAAAATTGAAAATGTACGTTTTGTAGATCTGTGTGAAACAGTGCATATAATTGTCATAGATCTTCAAAACATATTTTTTACATTTTCAATATAGGCCCAGATAACAAATTTGTAAAATACAACTTTTAGTATTTTTTCAACAATTCCGAACAATTGCACGTTTAAAAAAATTTCTTTTCACATCCTGTAGTGATCTAATTGTTCTTACTTCCCAAAAACAGTTTAAAAATCGTACAGTAGAATATTAAAAAAGATATTGTCTTTTTTAGAGCGTCCGAATATTAATTCGAGTGACTGTATAAGAATGGTGTGAGCCAATTGGCGAAATCATGCGAGATATTGTGGGATCAATTACGGAGGAAAACAAGTAGACGATTTTTGTTTAAGATAAATAGGAAAAAACAGTAAGAGTATATTCTGAATATAGGTTACAATGTCGCATGGCAAGCTCGAGTCTCTGCGCGCTACGTTCAACTGGGCTCCTCGGGCCCGCGTGCCCCTCCACGCTTCGCTTCTCGTATCCTCTCACTCGCTCACAGTGGCACGCGCCACCAGTGTAGCCAGATTGGAGGAGGGATGAAGAAATGAGGTACCCCCTCTCTGAGGACGGGGAATGAGTGGGGCGAATGGGAGACACGTTGCGCGTGCGCGACGGGGATTGAGTGGGGCGAATGGGTGACACGTTGCGCGTGCGCGATGGGGACGCAACAATGATATGACATTTGACATTTCGCAAGTTTTAGGTTATTGCCGCGTATCGTACTATACATATATTATGTACCTACTTTGAAATGAATCATACAAATCGTTCTAGAGATTATAAACATTCTTTATTATTATAGATAAAATGGATTGTAACATGTAGGAGTTTCAGTTGTGAAGTGAAGATAAAATCATAAATGTCATAAAAATATATAATATATTTTAACACTTTTAAGGAATGGACATAGCAAGTTTTGAAACTACCTTTTTAGAACTCAATACTGAATATAATAAATATATAATACAATACAATAAAATAAAATTGTAGGAAAATTAGTCTGTCAGCTAGAAAGGATATGGGAAAGGATTACTGGTGTGTGGGCGTTTAAAATTTGAACTTCAAATAACAACAATTATTGAGTTATTGACGGCGAAGCCGTCCGCCAAGAGTGTGATGTATGTATTTCAGCTTCGCAGCCTAGAAATGTACTTTGCTTTGGACGCGGCAATAACCTAAAACTTGTGAAATGTCATCTCGTTGTTGCGTCCCAATCGCACACGCGCAACATGTCTCCCATTCCCATATTCGCCCCACTCCGCGCGCGACCAGTTTACGGCTTTAGGCGTTTGAGGGGAAGCAACCGTGGAGTGCGCGCGTGCACGCGGTGCTGGAATGGAATAGTGGAAGGGGAAAGTAGGGGAGTACGGGAGCTCCAATTCAACCTCAATCTGGCTTCACTGCGCGCCACACATTCACTCCGCGCGCCACACACGCACACTCCACGCGTGTCGGACTCGATCGCCGGCGGATCAGTCACCACAATATTATATCTAGTGACCTACACGGTGCCCCTGGATGCGAAAAGGAAGTCGCTAAAGGTTTCCCTTACATCGAAATTTTCCCTATTCGTATTGCCTCCTTGGCGGTCTAATGGCTGCCACGCCGCCGCACCCTGCGCGTCGTCTTCTTGGTGGCGGGCCGAAACAGGCGCTGATCTCTCATAAGCTCGTATGAAATTCAGCAATATACACGACGCCATTACAATGTGGTCTACATTTTCGGGCAGCGCCTGTATCCGCTTGAAGAAAATCCGGAATTTTTGCCCTAAGATGCCAAACGTTGTTTCCACGACGCGCCTCGCGGTTGAAAGTCGTGTGTTGAAATAGGTCCTTTTCTCGTGACCTGCTGCCCGGCTTCCCGGATATGGCCTTAATAAATATCGTTTCAGCGGGAAAGCCTCGTCACCCACAATCACGCAGGGCATCCTGGTAGATGTGCACGGCAAATTTTCGTCGGGCAACATCTGCGTCCTGCCGTTTTCGATAGCTTTGGCAAGCTTCGATTGCGCGAATATTCCTCCATCGCTGCTTCTCCCATAAGATCCGGTGCTGACGGCGATGAAGTTGGAATCGGCGTCCGCCAGGGCCAGCATCACCGTCGAAAATGTTTTCTTATAATTGAAATACAAGGATCCCGAATTCGGTGGTGCCTGGATGACGACGTGCTTTCCATCTATGGCCCCCAAGCAATTGGGGAATTTGCATCTATTCCAAAATTGTTGTCTGATTTCCTCCCATTTCTCCCTGCTGGGAATCGGCATGGTTTCCGCCAGCAGCGTGCTTTCGATCGCTCTGCACGTCTCTCCGACAATCTGATGGACCCTCGAATGCCCCATACGAAAACTATAACTTTGCGTGAGGTAAACGTCGACGAAGCGTATTTCGCGAGCACGTGAATGAGAACCGCGATCGCGTCTAGGCTAGACCGTTTCTTGCGTACATTCCAGGAAAGGAAGCTTTGTTTACAGTACGTGGTCGTCGCGTTTCGTTCAAGGCGTATCGTTGTTGTGGTACGAATACAAGGTAATTGCGCGAACGACAAGTCGTGTACATTACGTAACAGTTCGAAAACTGTTCTCATCCAGGTCAAAGATTTAACAGAATATATTTCAGTTTTACCAGATATTGTCTACCAACGATTATTTATCTCTACCCAAACCTTTCCGCTTTCCAGTGCCTGGAGGCACGAACCGTTCACTAATCCATCGGGTCTAGTAACCAACCCGGTGTTGGAATTGCCTAAGAATAATTAACCTTTCTACAAGTCAAGTCATCACGAGTAGATTGAAAGATCAAGTAGCAGATAGCGGGTGTGTCTGGAATACTTCAGAGTTGCCACGGCCAATTATCGTGCCCTGCCGACTCTGATCAGAATTGTCCACGCACAGCCGTGAATCTTTTCTATTTCGGAACCGTTCGCCGCTCCTGTGATTATTCAGCGGTGCCGTTCGGTCTGCCGCAATTCATGATTGATCGTTCAATATATTGAAAGGGTTCGCAATAGTTCGGTTACAAATTCATACTCTTTAAACAGAGAGAAACAAAGTTTTAGAATGACCAGTGCCGGACTCTGTCTGTCATAAAATTTATTGGCTTAAGCCTTAAGCTAATGGACGAACGGTACAATACCTGCGACCGTCATTATTTCCACCTGGACTGTACCTTGCCAAGTGGAAATCTGATGAGAATAAGAAACTAAGTGCTTTGCACTGTGGATGGAATTAACCTGTACTGCACACTCGGAGTGTAAGATACCCCAACAACAATTTGGGATCTCTTTTCACTTTTTTAATCATATCACGTTTGACTATGGATGTCTATTTTTAATCGATTATTTAAGAAATCGACTATTTTCATAAAATAAATCGATGTTTAGAATCGATTCTTCAATGTTACGAGCCAGGGCCGCGAGTAGCAACGAGTGGCCGGCGAAGGGTTGTCACCCTAGGAATATGGTATCAATTTGTCAGTTAAGGTGCGCGGACGAACCCAATGCGAAATTGGGGAGCCGCTAGGATTATAGACTGCGAGGACGAACCTGATGCGAAATCAGGGAGCCTCTAGGGATGGAGTCAGACGCAGACGAACCTGATGCGAAATCAGGGAGCTGCTAGGAAGGTGAAACTTCGTGAACGAACCCAATGCGAAATTGGGGAGTCACTAGGGAAGACGCGCAGACGAACCCGATGCGGTAATCGGGGAGCTGCTAGGAGGTTGTAGAACGGCGCGGACGAACCCAATGCGGAATTGGGGAGCCGCTGGGAGGTCGGATAAGAGCACAGACGAACCTGATGCGAAATCAGGGAGCTGTTAGGATACGGACGAACCTGATGCGAAATCAGGGAGCCGCTAGGATGGTATAGTTTTCGTGGACGAACCCAATGCGAAATTGGGGAGCCACTAGGTAGGAAAAATCTCTATTTGGACAAATGGTAAGTAGCGAACGAACCTGATGCGAAATCAGGGAGTCGCTAGGACAGTTAGTAGGCCTCGTAACTAATAGAATCTAATTGATACAACCCGAGCGGTAAGGTTGTATCGTGTGGGAACGTTCAATTACTAGATTAGGATATGGAACAATAATAATGGGTTTAATAAACTTTGCTTTTGTTACCAATGAACACAAATATATTCTAATTATAAGAATCTGTGGTACAATTGTGTAATGTCGCGAATGAAATGAACTAAATGAAATAGATAATAGAAAGAAGAATTACCTAACAAGATGCACGGTTTTGACGCACTGGCAATGCGGGGGACTCGGAAAGAACTTTAACACTGCCTAATAGATTTTACACCGAACTCGCGGAATCTATATGGTTAACTTTGATACGAAAGGTACTCTAGCCCGATCTCACTAACAGTTGACTTTCCGAAATACAGCACGACGTGACTCGATACGTGTCTACTGAAGTACTAGCCCGCGAGAGTGAGAATCTAAGGGTTTATATACCCCAACAATGAATGAAATGCTCTGTTCATAATCTAATCGTGCTTAGGGCTTAGGGCCAGACTAATAACTCTAGTTTTTTGTCACTTTCAATTAAATCGGGCCAGAGCTTGGTCTTCGTTAAAAGGTTCAACTACGATATGAAAGGTTATCTAGGACGCTTCCTGCCAGAGACGATCTAGAAGAGATTCCTGTGAGAAACCGAACGGAATATATTCTCTATCCGTAACATCAATATCCGATTTTTATAAATAACCGTTTCTAAAATTGTAAAAATAATCGATTTTTTATGGCAAATTGTATGACTTATAAAGAGATCCAACATTCCGAAAACGCGACAATTCTACTGCGCATAAGGATCCCAACGGAATTCGTTCATTGGCTAATTCCCTAATCGTACTCGGCCGATCACGCGACCATTGGCTGACGTGCAACGACATGCGCGAAACAAGTACGGAATAAATTTTTCAACTTCTTCGATTTTCATATTCACAATTTGCTATAAATACATAAAGATCCGCAGTCTAATAACTATTATTACTTTATTTCTTTAATAAAAGAGTCCAACAAAATTTTGATCTTCGTTTTTTTATCATTTTTAGACATTCCTAAAAAAAATCAATTATTCAAAACATCGATTATTTTGGAAACGATTTTCAGTGGATCGATTCTTGAAGCTTCGATAATAATCGATTCAGAAAAATCAATCTTTTTGAAAATAATTGGCATCCCTACGTTTGACACGAACGTCAAGTAGTTTTGGACGACCATTCTGAGGAATACATTCAATTCTATCTTCACGATTATTATATCTTCGTATGATGTCCGCTACAGTTACTCAATTGTAATAATGTACCGATTTCTCGATATGATTTCCCTTTCTCGCGGTCACTGGCGTGGCGGCACGAAGGCAGAATATAACATGCTGTATTTATTTAAAAAGCTATGTATCAACTAGAACTTGTCAGAGTTCGTCGTGCTAATAGGTGGAGAATACGCTGTTAAGGAATTCAAACGTAATAACAATTTATTACTATGCTGATGAAAAGAAAAGAATATCATCGGACAAACTGTATGGTGAAACAATTCGTCAAACATCTCGGGTAAACACAGCGGAGGTCCTGAGGGTTTTTGAAATTTCTCGTATATATATATGTATGTAGCATTTTTTTATATTTATCTTTTGCCAGGGAGAAGTCGGGGTGCCTACAAATTACTTGACAGTCAACACGAGCTGTCCGAGAAAGTGCCGACTTCCAGCTCAATAGTAATGACCTGTCGTAAATCTCTCCATTTTGAGAACAGCCCCGGGAACGACACCTAAACAAATCGCGCCTATCATAAAGTCGCCGAATCCCCACCACAGCCGCGCCCGTAGTCACAATGTTTAGACTTCGACGCTGCACGCTGCATAGTACGCATGGCC
The DNA here is from genome assembly GCA_963966675.1 of Lasioglossum calceatum. NCBI lineage: Eukaryota > Metazoa > Arthropoda > Insecta > Hymenoptera > Halictidae > Lasioglossum > Lasioglossum calceatum. The sequence goes on from CAXAAD010000034.1 coordinate 694,324, forward strand.
ACTGTAGCCAATAAAATTCGACAACAGTCGAAAATGCGTGTGAAACGAGGCCTGCCTCCTCCACTCTGACCCAATCGGCCGCGCATTCGAACCTAGACACGTCATCGTACTCTTGCCTGGGAAGGCTTCTTCTCAGGCTCGCATCAATACAATGTCACCAGTTCGGAGCCATACGAGATGGCGTCTTGCCACCCCCTACAATCGCCTAGCAGTGGGCGGTAACGCTGTTCCCCTATCGCACGTACGGGGCAATGTATTGGACTACTCGTTGGACATAAACAAATAGAAAATGTTTTTTCACTACGTGAAAGGTGTAATTGTAGGACAAACGCTGTCGACCCTTATTTCAGAATGTCTAAAGAATATTCAGCAAGTTTATGGGCCCGAAACAACAAGCAAAATTCAAACCTGACAGCTGTTTGTAGTTACTGGAGTGTTTCACATCTCATGTGTGCCGTATGACATTTCTAGGCGAAACGACACTATTGGTTTCCCTAAAATGAATATTTTATTATTTTCCGGTGTATCTGAAATAAGATTTGATATCGTATATTAGGTTCGAAGGAACGTTCTGTCGCATTTCAATGCTAATTAGTCATTGGGATACGGAAATTTACAGGTTACCTGAAAGTTGTTACAAAATAATAGAAAATACAGAATTTCAAAGAGGAAGAATCGTAGAAAAAATGCGACCATATTTTTAAAAATATTTTTCACATTTGAACCGATGGAAAAATTTGCAGAACAAAGATATGTCTAATATATTTCCTAATAATTATTTGAAATCATTATTTAAGAAGAAGAGTTCAACAAATGGCAGCAACAATTCCTAGTCCCAGCATGTTGTAAAGGCCAGCTACCGATAGTTTACCTAAGGAGTTGTGGATCCCATAAAAACCTTTTTTTTCTGCCACGCACAGCAGGGAGCCGTCAACCCGCTGGAGATATATGGCCTCACCGACTCGACGAAAAGTATCGTCGCCAAAAAGTCGTTGTCGCTCAGATTAGGACTGTCCCACTTAAAACCTGGGTAAGGATAGCTAACCGATTATCGTTATCGGTGAAGTATGAATCGACCCTTATGCGTTTTTGGCGTATTTATATCTCAAGTTTCAGGCTAGGTAGAAAGTTGCTTTTTTACATGAGAGTTAGTTGATATTATATCTAGCTCACATACAAATTTTGGTTGTCCTCGGTTACCGGGGAGAGCGGCAGTGACGGTGCCAATATGGCTAAAAACCGTTTAACTCTGGTTCGAGATATACTACTCGGCAGCTTATAAAGGTCGATTCAGCGTGCTCAGGAAGGCACCGGTCACCAATGCTTAAGGATAGGGAGCCCGGTCACGGAAATTCGGGCCGGATTTCTCAACGGAATTTATTTTTTCGCCGGGCCTTTCCGGGCACCGACATCTCTCTCGACGGGGGTCAGGGCTGCCTGCTGTGCACGGTACAAAAAAAAGGTTTTTATGGGCTTCACAACTCCTTAGGTAAACTGTCGGTAGCTCTCCTTTTCAACATCATGTAGGAAACGTTCCTGCCGCTTGGTGAATTCTTCTTAAATAATGATTTTAAATAATTACTAGAAAATATATTAGTGACACATATCTCTGTTCTGCAAATTTTTCCACCGGATCTACTGTGAAAAAAAATGTATAAATTGTTACGGATGACGAACAGGTGTTCAATATCATTTCTGGCAGGAACCGTCCTAGATAAACGAACAGAGCCACCCTAGATAAATCTACATAGCTGTTTAGTTTAGTTTAGACAAAATACGAATGTTCACTCAAAGGGTACTGACAAGTACCACCCGTCATTGCAGGGGTATATAAGTCCTTGCATTTCTACTCTCGTGGGCTAGTACTATCGTAATCACGAATCGTGTCGCGTCGTGCTGCATCTCGGAAGTCAACTACCAGTGAGATCGGGCTAAAGTTCCCCGTCGAATCAAAAGTTAACCGTATAGATTCCGCGAGTTCGGTGTAAAATCTATTAGGCAGTGATAAGGTTGCTCCGAGACCCCCGCATTGCCAGTGCGTCAACACCGTGCATCTAGTTTAGGTAATACACATCCTCTTTCAATTCTTTCTATTCCAAGTTCAATTCATTCGCGACAATTACACAATTGTAACACTAATTCTTATAATCAGAATATATCTGTGTTCTTTGATAATTAACGCAAATTCATCAAACCCATAATTATCGTCCAATATCCTAATCGAATAATTGAACGTCCCCACATGATACAATCTTACCGCTCGGATTGTATCACTAAATTATAATAGTTACGAGGCTTACTAACTATCCTAACAGCTCCCTGATTTCGCATCAGGTTCGTCTATGCTTTTCTCCAAACTCCTAGCGGCTCCCCAATTCCGCATTGGGTTCGTCCGCGTACCTTTAACTAACAAACTGATACCATATTCCTAGTGCAACAACACTTCGCCGGCCACTCGTGCTGCTAGCGGCCCTGGCTCGTAACAAAATATATGGTCGTATTCTACGATTCTTGCTCTTTGGAATGCCGTTTTTTTTAAATTATTTGTAACAACTTGTTGCCATCATTCAGGTAACAAACAAAATTACTTGCTTATTCAAAACGCGACAGAACTTTCCTTTCCCAACCTAATAAATGATATCAAAAATTATTTCAGTTACACCGGTAAATAATAAAATGTTCATTTTAGGGAAACCAATAGTGTCATTTCGCCCATTACGATACTTTGCAACTGTACGCATCATGTATCATATCGGCACACATGAGATGTGAAACACTCCAGTAACTACAAACAGCTGTTAGGTTTGAACTGTTTGTTATTTCGGGTCCATAAAATTGCTGAATATTCTGTAGACATTCTGAAATATGGGTCGACGGCGTTTGTCCTAATATTACACTTTTCACGTAGTGAAAAACATTTTCAATTTGTTTATGTCCAACAAGTAGTCGAATACACTGCCCGTTAGCCCGAACAGAGCAGTGGGTTCAGATATTATAAACCGTTACCGCCCACTGCTACGCGATTGTAGAGGGTGGCAAGACGCCATCTCGTATGTGTCCGAACTGGTGACATTGTATTGATGCGAGCCTGAGAAGAAGGTTCCCAGGGAGGATCACGGTGACGGAACGAATGCGCGGCCGATTGGATCAGAGTGGAGGAGGCTGACCTCGTTTCACACGCATTTTCGGCTGTCGTCGAAATATTGGCTACAGCAGCCACGCATACTACGTAGCGCGCAACGTCAAAGTCAAAACATTGGAGCTACAGGCGCGGCTGTGGTGGGGATAGGCAGACCTAGCGATAGGCCCGCTTTGTTTATGTGCCGTTCCCGCCGGGGCTGTTCTCTATGGAGAGGTTTATGACAGGTCATTACTATTGAGCTGGGAGTCGGTACTTTCTCGGGCAACACGTGTTTACTGTAAAATAATTTGCGTAGGTACCGAATACTCCGGCGAAAATGCTACATCCGAGAAATCTAAATAGTAGTGTTACGACCCGCGGCCGGAAACTCCGGCGGAGAGGGATTTATCGTAACGGAGATTTTAATGGACGATCTTCGATCCACGTGGTCCGTACGCCCACGTCAGATCAGGACCGATACCGGTGCCTGCCGAGAGTGCCGCGAATAGTTTGGCGAGAAACGAACGAAATGTTCCGATCGCCGTGAATCGGGACGCAGCGCGAAAATATAATTCCAATGACGCGACTGCGACGCGTGTAGGATGCGTTCGGAACGTCGCGGTGTGTGATACGGTGATTTTCCCGAATTTCACCTATCGCCCGGAGGGAGTTTGGAGCGACCGAGTCTGTGTTCCCCGTACCGAGCGACCTGGTGGGCTCAGACGTACGCGGAGGAACACAGAAATCGCTGGGGACACGATTGTTATTTGGAGCTACCGTGCCTGGGTTCCCCGTACCGAGCAACCTGGTGGGCTCAGACGCACGCGGAGGAACACAGGAGTCGCTGAGAACGCGATTACATGCACTGCCGAGATATCACACACTCGCGAACGTACCTCCACTGACACTACTGTCATTCAGGGTGATGTGTACGATGAGAATTAGCACGAATGATCAATTAGATCGATTTCCGAATAAGTAAGGCCTGTCTTCCCTCGTACCGAGCGACCTGGTGGGCTCAGTCGTACGACGGAATACAGACTCTTGTGAGAAACACGGTGACACTAATGGGTCCCTCGCACTAGCGAACACGATGACACTGACGCGGAATAGCGCAGGATGATGCAGGATGATGAATAAAGAGGACGATGATATAGTACAAAGAAAAGAAATATAATGTCCGAAAATGTACAACGATATAATAGCAAAATGAAACAAAAGATGATGAAGCACGAGGCGCGAAAAGAAACGAGATAACGTGAAACAAAATAGTACAATGTGTGACGTTGCAAGTCTGCGACGTCCCTTCTCTGTTGTTTTCCGAAGACGGATTGTAAGCGATAAAGGACCGGACCGCCCTCTAACGGCACACGACACCGTAAACACAGGATTCGAGAGCGCTCCTCTGAGAGATTCCGACATTATCGAGGATCTTTTATGACATCTGTCGCGCGTGCCGAGAACGGCAAGTTTCAGGGCCGTATATGGGACGCGCCGAAAGAACCACCGACCATCCGAATTTTCACGGGAGCGGAACAGCATCCCGCAGCTCAGGAAGCGCCCGACAAAAAGCAAATGGCCAACATTGCGAGATGAGAGCTTGGTACGAGCACACCCGGCGAACCAACCGGAGGCGTCGCAGGGACAAAAGCTCCACCGAACATCGCGTCCATCGAGACGCCCTCAGAATCCCGACGCCGCCTCGCCCCGTAAAAGAGAGCTACTCGGGGACGGTGCTCTCGTCATCAAGGGAGGAAGCGCCTCCGCAGAGCAAGAGAGCGGAACGCTCCTTGACAATTCCGTGATAGTCCGGGGCCCTAGGACGCTACAGGGTACGCTCCTGATGCCGAGAGTTCGTGCGATAGAAATGCGCCATAGGGAAATTCGGAGGTACGGTCGAGTGGGGGGAACAAGGTTCGATCCGCTAGACGGCCGAAAATCGATGGATCACTGTCGCGCTGGCTCCCGCTTACGTTGCACGCGTTAAAATACCGATCGCGTTACGTCGCATTAGTAGTGTCGGGGCGAATCGTAAAGTGCCGTCCAGAGGGTCTCGTGGCGTTAGGACAAGTTCCCGTAGGGTTCCAGCCAGTCCATACGCTCTTCCATGAGCAAGGTTCCTTAATAACAGCAGAGGAAACGACCACGAGAAAACGGTAAGTCGCAACTGTGATCCTTTCGATATTTCGTAGTCCGACGGCTCGACTTTCGTCGCGCGAGGACGAACGCTTCCCGTTCGGTCCTCGATAATTCGCTCGTACTCGTGTCGGGAGTACTTTGAGTGTTCGAGTAATTTCGGGAGAGTCTTCCTCTACGAAGTGCGTGCGTAGGAGTGTCCTCGGAGGAGTCGCGTTTCGGGGGGACAATCTTTGCGGTGACTTCGCGTAGATCTCGAATCCTGTGGTTCTCGCCGACCATCGTAATCGTTCTCGTCGACGTTCGAACGCGTAACCGTTAGCGTACGCGTCGTAGCGAATTTCGTGCGGGAGACCTCGCGGCCGTCGCACAGTCCGCCGAACATCTGCGTCTCGCATTCCCGAAGTCGCGTAGCGACGGAACGACGGTAAAATACAGCGGTATCGTTGCGAGTAGACTGTAGGACAACCGCGCTGCGACCGAACATCCAAATCGCTGCTTGTACGAAGAGCGCGGGCTCTCGGGTTGCGGCCACGTGGCCGCTGGATTTGTAAACTTGACTGCTGAAATAAACGGCTCGAGACAATAACCTTGTTCGTCATTCGAATCCCTGTGAGATCCGTCCTGCCGAGAGGGCTGTCCCTCGTCATCCTGTGTTCGGACCAACTGGCCCCGTCGTGTCGACGTTCCGTTCCGAGGCTCTCGAAGATTCGACTCTCGAGCTCGGCTTCCCCGAGCTTCCGTAGCTTATCGAGTTTCGTGTGGCATCCTTGCGGTGCCTGGCGCCCGAACTTTTCGTGTTCCGCGGAGAAATCGTCGAATCTTCGAGTCCCGTCTAGTCCCGGGCGGACCGCGTGTACTCGGCCTGCACGTGGCCCGGTCTCAGAGCCTGCAAGGCCCGGAGTTGACCCCTTTCTGCGAGCTTTCCCGTTCGAGATCACAGGGGTTAACGTGACAAATGATACGCGAGAAAACAAAAGAAATATAATAAAACGTAGACGAGATAAGAAATAAGGCAAGAGAAGTCAGAATAAATGAAATAGAAATGAAATAGAAATGAAATAGAAATGAAATAGGAATGATGAGTATCGCGTGGTAGAAGAAATGGAATATACGACCTGTCTTAGATATGGTTCAGAGAAAACTGAGAGAACGAGGCCCTGATCCTTGCCTTATTTATAGGTCGAGCGCGGACCATACGAATTTGTGTAACACGTGCAATTAGTCACGTATGCCACGACTGTTTTGCGCGTTTTTAGAAGGAATCGTCTACTTCTTTGTTATCGTCAATAAGGACGAGTAAGGTTGCGGTGCCCGTCCCTGCCTGTTGCTAGGCCGGCGTACGCTCGCACCGGCTACCGTGTTACCGTTCGTATGGTCGCGCTCGTAGGAGATGTGCGTATGGGTGTATGTACATGCGCTGCGTGTTTACGCGTGTCGCTCGCTCGCTTGTTCGGCGCGGTTATGGTCCGAATATACATGTGTATACGCGCGCGGGATTGTACGCGCTTATTTGAAGGTTTGAACCTAGTTCAAGACGTCGGTACGACGTCACAGTAGTATGTTCAGTCGTCATAAATGTCCGCTGTTTCTACATACTTGCAAAGTGAATTGTCTACCTTTTTTCATTGTGTTATAACGGCTGCACTAACAAACCGATAAAGATATTTTCAGAGCTTCATGTTGTTTCAGTTGAAAACACATGTTTTTTTTCGCCATTCATTTGTCGAATATTTTAAACAAATGAGATGTTTTCCTGGCAGGTAAGTACTTAAGAATTTGGAACAGGAATGAGGAGAAGAGTGGCTATTATCTACGCTTGTTAAAAATTTTATATCGAAATTTCTATAATGTTTACAGTTAGCGTCAAGACGTTAAAGTGTTCAAGTCGACAAGTATTTAATATTGTGCGTGTTCTAGAATTGAAATATTGAGAAGTTTTCAACAATGGGTCGCGGTAAAAGATTGACCTGAAATATTAACAATTCAAAATTTACGCAAAGGAAATGGTGCCATTGCTAAAATTGCGAAACTGTTGAATCGTTGTCGCAAAGTTATTTACAATTTCTTAAAAAATGTAGACGAATATGGAAAACAATTGCGCAGGTCGTCCAAGAGTGACAATTCATCGTCAACAGCGTATAATTTTAAGAGCTGCATCAAATTCTGCTGCTACTGCAAGACAAATTGGAGCAGAAGCTTGAGTAAATACTAAGGTACGTAATGTACAACGTATTATAAGAGAGTGTAAGTACATGAAATGCCAACAATTAATGCGTAAGCCACCGTTTACAAAACAACATGAAGAAGCTCGTTTACAATTTTCTGAGAAGTATGTTCATTGGAAGAAAAAGTGGCGAACAGTTATCTTTAGTGATGAAAACAGATTTACTTTAGATGGGCAGGATGGCTACCGTTGTTATTTCCACGATTTGCGTACAGAACAAAAAATTTATGCAGTCGACAATTCGTTGGTGGCGTAATGGTGTTAGCAGGAATTGGGTACCATGGAAAATTGGGTACCATGGAAATTGGGTACCATGGAAACATGGAAATTAATTTGATAATTGGAAAAATGATAGTTCAAAGTACACCCCCTGGCAGAATGTTTCCGATCGGAGGCATTGATACGGATTTTAGAGAAAACATTCACAATATTTTTAGAAGTATAAAATATTAGTTTATGGAGTTAAAACTGATGGGAAATGAAAAGGGGCTTGTTGAAGAATGAAAAACAACAAAATAACACAAGCTTCCATATACTATAGAAGGAAACGTGAAAATAAACAAAATGTTACCTCCGGTCGGAAACATTCTGCCAGGGGGTGTATTTACATTAGTTTCATCGAGGAACAATTGAAGAGACATGCTGTAAAAATTGCAGGGTAAAACTTTATTTAGCAGCAAGATAATACAAGTGTGCATAACGCGAAAATTGTAAAAGAATATTTTACACGGGAAAATATTCAAACTTTGGACTGGCTAGCCAGGTCTCCAGATTTAAATATTATACACATAATTGCTGGGCCCATTTAGCCAAATCTCGAACCCTCGACGAATTAAAAATCTGTATTGAACGAAAGTGGGTATCGTTAAACGGAAACGTGGTTAAAAAATTATATAAATCTTTGCCAAGACGTTTATTCCAAGTAGTACCAACAAAAGGCGGACTCACACAACATCAAGACAATTTTTAATACATATACTTCATTTTTTTTAGTTATTTTATGGAATGTCTTTTTGACGCATCGATTTTTCGTTTAATGTTATACATTTTTCAATAAAATTGTTTCTTCTCGTAATAAATATCGATTTTGTAAAACATATTGAAATAATGTATTATTCCAGATCACAAAAAATGTAATTTACTACTTAAAAAGCTAAAAACCCATTTGTCTGACAATGTGCAATTGTTTTGTCGCGGAGTGTATGCTTCCAAATAATGCATATAACGCTGCCGAATAATGCAAATTGCCAAAACTAAATATAGTAAAATTTAAAAACGTCAAAATAGGACTTTCGAGATCGATAACATTCTAGATCGATCTATCGTTTACCTCGCGTTTTTGACTACTGAAAAATCCCATTTTTGTATTAAGTATCGAGAAATAAGAACCCGAATACCTCACCCTTGCAATCCGGTAAAAACCTTAATTGGAGCCCATTATTAAAATTAAATATATGCATTTTTCAAAATGCATGCAAAATACATAGTTATACGCTTGGTACATTTTATCGAAGCGCGCGGGTTCGGGTGGGTCACTTGCAGGCCCTACCGTCAATCGCGTCCCCCCACTTCAATAATATTTCGGACCAGGTCTCTTTACCAAGCCCCGCAGCGGCTAATTGCGAGGTTACTTTTTTCACGAAGGTTCGTCGCAGAGATCTTCTAGTTTCGACCATCGGACAGTTCGTTTACCTGCACCCATCATGGAAGACGAGAGATTGATAGAAGCTGTGCGCATTCGCGAGTTTTTGTATAATCTCGAACACGCGAAATACATGGATGCAAAATACAAAAACATCGCGTGGACGCAGATCGCAGAGGAACTGAATCAGCCAGGTCAGTATTCACTGCATTTTAATAACAACTTAGTTTGTACATTCCTGTTGATCATTCCAACGTCAGTCCCCTGAATATGTGCTTGTGTGTAGTGATATGTGGTGAACGATTATCAAAGGAATCCTCGACATCTTCGAGATGTTGTATCGTCGCGGGTCGTGGTGTAAAAAAAGTGCCAACCGTTTTTGGAAATGTGTTTTTAGAAGTTTGTTGTGGAAATATTCGAGTATCTACTAGGCATGTTGTCAGTTGAGAAAATTGTTCTTGTGATCGTCTCTCCTACAACCGTTTTAAATATATTCAATATTTTTATAGTGTCGAACTGTCTAAATAGTTATCAAAACTCGCTGAATACATGCGGAAAAAATCATTTTTTTTCAACTGACAACATTCTTAGTAGATGGTCGCATCTTTTAGCTAAAAGCTCCAGAAAACTCATTTCCATCGGTTTGTTACTTCTAATTTGACAATTCAATGTGTGTGAGAAAAGGCTGGCACTATTTGACTGTACACCTTCAACTTTTTTACAGAAGCTAGAGCAACTAGTCTGCTACTGGATGTTACAGGAGATTTTTTCAGAAACTACAATTGATCGGAATTTCAGAGAAAATACTGACAGTTGCACTTCGCGATTTTTTTTGTGAGTGTATGTCGAGTGTGTGTGAGCTCATATTGAAAATTTAAAAAATACGTTGTGTTAATGATATGGATTATAATAGTTTCATCGAAATCTGTCGGCGTTGTAATGAGCTATGAACGTCCAAAGACGGTAAAAATTGCTGTTTTTCACCACATTTGGCCCTAAATTGCAATAAATCTGAGGATCTTTCGATGCCTATCGTTTTGCCCTGAATCGAACGTTACTATGAAACTTTAACAATGCATATTATTGACATAGATCTACAAAACATATTTTTTAAATTTTCAATATAGGTCCACACACACACGCACAAATAAACAAGTTATGAAACGCAACTCTTACAAGGGAGGTTGTCCAATCGTAACACGCCGTTTTTAATGAAATTTTAGTATGATATGGAAGTAAAAAAAATATTTGACCCGTATTTTTTTATAGCGGCTGTAATTCGTGTTAAGGAGGTTTAAATAGCTTTCAGAGTTGGGGTGGAAAATCCTATTCTATTGAATTTCTCCGAAAGTATTAGGCCTAGACAAAAATTTTAAACTCCAATTTGTGCGTCTTCGAATGGCGAACCTTTTCGTGTAAACTGATTAAGAAAAAATAAGTTTTTTCTTAAATATGTGAGAAATTAACATTTTTCGATTACTAAGAAGGGGGACAGTAGGGAAGTGAGGAATTATAGGGGACTAACACTCACGCAAACGGCATACAAAATATATGCAGCGGTATTGGCGGAGAGATTGAGGGAGGAGGTGGAGGGAAAAAGGATGCTGCCGGCAAGTCAGACGGGTTTCAGAAAGGGGTTAGGATGCGTTGATAATATATATGTCTTGAACTATCTTATAAATAGGCAAGTGAAGCGGAAGAAAAGGAGGTTAGTAGTGCTATTCATAGACTTGAAAGCGGCGTTTGACTCAGTAGATAGGGAAACACTAGTAAGGGCGATGAGAAAAAGGGGAGTGAGGGAAGGGCTGGTAGGGAGATGTCAAGAACTATTAAGGGAAACAAAAAGCAAAGTGAGAGTGGGGGAGGAGGAAGGGGAAAGTTTTTGGACGGAAAGGGGGGTCAGGCAAGGATGTCCACTAAGCCCACTGTTATTTACATTATTGATAGCAGATATCGATGAGGAGCTAGAAAAGGGAAGATGAGGGGGAGTAAAGCTAGGGGATAGAAAGGTGTACACGTTGGCTTACGCGGATGATGTAGCCATGCTGGCAGAGGATGAGGAGAGAATGAGGGGGATGATTAGAGTGTTAGAAAGGTACCTAGATGGGAAAAAGCTGCAGCTGAATGCGGAGAAGTCGAAGGTGATGAGGTGTAGAAAAGGTGGGGGGAGATGGAAAAAGGTGACATGGAGGTGGAAGGGCAAAGCGATTGAGGAGGTGGGGGAATATAGGTATCTGGGATACACAATATCTAGGGATGGTGGGCAAAAGGCGCATGTAGAGGAAAGGATAAGGAAAGGAGCGTCAATAATGGGGCAAATATGGGGAATAGGAAAAAGAAGATTTGGAAAGGATTGGGGTAGGAGAATTTGGCTATTTGATAAGCTAGTATGGTCGGTAATTAACTACGGGGTAGAGATATGGGGGTGGAAAGAAAGGGAAGGCATCGAAAAGTTACAGGAGAGATATCTAAAATGAGTATTAGGGGTGGGAAGGTCAACACCGGGATACATGGTAAGGGAGGAGTTACAAAGGGAGTTGTTAAGGGGGAGGGCGGGTTTGAGGGCGTGGGGTTACGAGAACTAACAAACCGATGAAAATGAGTTCGTGGAAGCTTTTAGTGAAAACATAAGAATCCAACGCATTTAAATTAGAACAAAATCCGAAATATTTATACAAACAGTATCAATTTTTGTGTGGAATGACTATACAACAATTGGTTTAATGCACGACATGAAAAAATGTTTGGACAAAACAACAAAAAATTGAAACTTTTTTTTAGCAAGGCCCGACTATCACTGTGGAGATTCATTCGACGGTGTGTCGGTCCCTTGATGAGAAAAGATAATTGCTAAATGTATCCCTAACGAGAAAAGCCTCCCTCGTCGCGTTGCGTCCTCGATGGTTGTATGGTCGCCACGCAGGAGCCTGCGCTTCTTCTTCTACTTGGACCCTGGATTCTGACGAAGACCCCTCGTGGGCTCGAATAAAATTGAACAATATGCATGCTGCCATTATGGTGAAGTCTGCATTTTCAGGCGTGAGCTGGATCCGCCTGTTAAATATGCGAAATTTTTGTGTCAAAATTCCAAAGGCGTTCTCCACGACGCGCCGTGCCATGGATAGCCGCGTGTTGAAGTTTGTCCTCATTTCGTCGCCTTGTGCTTGGTTTCCCGGGTACGGTCTTAAGAGATTTGTTCGAAGCGGCAAAGCTTCATCGCCCACAATTACGCAGGGCGCGCTAATTGATGTGCCCGGAAAATTTCCGTCGGGCAACAACCTCATCGTTCCGTCGTTGAATAGTTCGTTTAGGTCCGATTCGGCAAATAGCCCGCCATCGCTGTTTTTTCCATAGCCCCCTACATCGACGGCGATGAACTAAGAGTCTACGTCCGCCAGGGCCATCAACACCACCGAAAATGTCTTTTTATAATTAAAGAATTGAGATCCTGAGTTCGGTGGTGCCTGTATGTTGACATGCTTCCCGTCAATGGCCCCCAAGCAGTTGGGGAAATTACATTTTTCCCAGAATTGGCTCCGAATCTGCTCCCACCTTTCCTTGCTGGGCGACGGCATCGTTTCCTCTCTCAGTGTCGTTGTGATGACTCTGCATGTTTCCGTTATCATTTGGTGTACAGTTGAATGTCCCATGCGAAAACTGTAGCTTATTGTTTTCATACTGTCTCCCGTTGCTAGGTATCTGCAACAATGATAGACGATTAATTAAAAAATATTTTCATTTGTAGTTCCCCTCTGCAAAAGCAGATGGGCAAACCTCCGGGATGCATTCCGGAAGTTTGATGCCCGTCATACGCGGAGCGGCCAGGCGGCGGATACAACGGGTCGCAAGGAGTACAAGTTTAGAAGGCAGCTGGAATTTTTACGTCCATTCATGAAAATGCGACAGACGCTCTCCAGTGTCCGCGGCTACCCGCCAACACCTAGAGCCCAGGGCACAACGGCCACAGCGCCATGCCGTGCACCGTATCGCTGAGAGCTCACAAGATGATCCCTGGCAGGAATGCGGTGACGTAGCAAGAATGCGCGCCCGATTGGTTAGCTTGGAAGGAGCGCGCCTTCCATTGGCCGAAGCTGTCACACAAAACAATAGACCCTTCTTGCCTCTGTGCCCCCTCGGGGATCATCTTGTGAGCTCTCAGCGATACCTCGTCTTTGCACTCTTCCCACTAACGCTGCGACAGCGGCGACACGCTTGCGTACGGTCGCGTCAGCAACTAGTGGGAAGAGTGGAAGGCTCCCAGCGTTAGTGGGAAGAGTGCAAAGACGTGGTACGGTGCACGGCATGGCGAGAGGCGGAAGGGTAAGGGGCCTGGCGAGAGAAAAATATGGTAGCCCTTGTGAGGAGTCGGACGCCGACAGGGAGGACTGACAACAACCGCCGACGAGCAATAGAGGAAGAAAATCAACGGACGACAACGGCGAACGCGACGAGGAGGTCCGGCAACAACCGCGGACGCTGACGACGAGAAATCGTAAAATAAAAGCAAGGGACGACGACAACGACAAAGACGACGGTATGCTCCGAAAGGGTACAGCCGGGTAAGGTAGTCAAAAATGCCCTTGAACCGAATTATATCGACGATGGGTCATTCGATAGGACACTCACAAAAAACATACTGTGCAAAGTTTCAACCCTGTATCTCGATCCGGAGGGTAGTTATGGGGTAAAATCCAAAAATCAGATTTTGGCCTATTTTCCCTAGTTAATGATGTTTAGAAATTCTGAAAAAAATCTGACACATGTCAAGAACCCAAACACATACTTTGCAATTGGTTTCAGATTTTTAAAGTGAAAATCCTGCTTGTAAAAAATCAAAAACCTCAAAAAAATCGTAAAAATGCAGATTTCACATGGAAGTTCTAGAGTGTCCACATTTATATTTTTACAGTAGCAATATATTGTTATAGGTATTGTTCATGAATTTTTTCAGATTTTTTGGTTTGGTGCGCCGTTGTTAAAAAAAAATAAAAACCGATTTTTTCGACGTTTTTTCCGCGAAGAACTAGCTAACCTTAAAATTATTACGTTCTATTTATTCTGTAAGTCTATCAGGCACTCATAAACCTTGACCATTGTACAGGAGTAATTAAACAATGAAATCAGCTTCATTAGTATTTGTACTATGTCAGAGATTAAATCTGAAAGTATTAACCACATTCCCAACAGTTCGTTTGGCTCAGCGCGTCAGGCGTTCGACTGTTGACCTGCTTATACTAGGTTCGCGCTCGGCATACGTATACTCTTTTTTTACCTCGATTATTTCTTTTTTTGTGCGTCTAAGTATATAATAATCAATGGTATTTTTGTAGATTTCTTTTAGAATCAATATTTAAATATTTAAAAAATATTTTAAGCTAAAGTTCGCAAAAAATAGTAGTCTTATCTGACAAAGTCATAAAGCGAGTAAAGAAAAGAAAAGGTAAACGTAGTAAAAGTAAACAAGGGTAGAAGTTAATGAAACATCGAAAGTTTGTCATTCTAAATATGTTTTTATAGATTCGTTAGTTTACTTTGACCGGAACATCTGCTTTCACTGAAAATGTTAGGGAAGGAAAGTAACAGTGAAATATTTCATTAGCAACCCTGAGTGGTTCATACACAACAATTGCTGTTCCGCATAAGAGACGAGGTACAAAACGTGAATGCCACAAAAGAAGGAAATAACAATAGATCCATTTATACAACATTCTCTTTTTTTATTTCTAACTATACAATAAACAACAGTATTTTTATAGAATTCTTTTAAAAGCAATATTTAAATATTTGAAAAATAAATGAAGGTAAAATAAGCAAAAAATATAATTTTGGAGCCATTGTTGTTCCATCAATTTTTGGTTAGGCATCATCTTAATCGTGGCAGTACTCGACATTTTCAGCAGTAATTCTATGTGTCTTCGAGTTTTAAATACTTTGTTATAGAGAAAAAGAAAGAAATTCAAGTTGTGTATAAATGGCTCTATTGTTATTCACTTCTTTTGTATAATAAAATAATTTTGTATAGAAAAATAAAATATAGTTAAACACACAAAAAAAAGAAATAATCGAGGTAAAAAAAGAGTATACGTATGCCGGGCGCGAACCTAGTATAAGCAGGTCAACAGTCGAACGCCTGACGCGCTGAGCCAAACGAACTGTTGGGAATGTGGTTAATACTTTCAGATTTAATCTCTGACATAGTACAAATACTAATGAAGCTGATTTCATTGTTTAATTACTCCTGTACAATGTTCAAGGTTTATGAGTGCCTGATAGACTTACAGAATAAATAGAACGTAATAATTTTAAGGTTAGCTTAGTTCTTCGCGGAAAAAACGTCGAAAAAATCGGTTTTTATTTTTTTTTAACAACGGCGCACCAAACCAAAAAATCTGAAAAAATTCATGAACAATACCTATAACAATATATTGCTACTGTAAAAATATAAATGTGGACACTCTAGAACTTCCATGTGAAATCTGCATTTTTACGATTTGCTTAGGATTGATCTTAGATTCAACTTAGTTTTTAAGATGTCGAGTTCGAGCGATACGGCCCTCAGTAGCCCCCCGCGGTACACGTACCCAGGATTTACGCTCCTGAGAATCTGCTGTACGCGAAGGCCGTGTTTTTGGCGATTCCCGGTATCGCGCTCGTGATGCGTGATCACGTGCTCACCGAGGACCCCCGTAAATCGCTCGCATTACCTCGACGATCAGACACGTTCCAACAACCGAGAGATTCGTTCTAACCACCCACTGATTGACACGCTGTATTTCGCGCCCAGTGATTATAACTATCGCTATAATTGTTCTGCTAAGCGGGATCAATATCTCTATCGACTCGATCACGCGCCCTTTATCGTTTACGCGATTTCCACGTTAATAAATCACAGTGTTTTCGTCAACGTACAACGTTTCTCTACCGCTTCTTTCTTTCGACCGTTCCCGCTCACGGTTTTTCCCTCACGATTTCCCTATCCGGACTCCCTTCGGTGTTTGTACCCGATCCATTTAATTTCCCATACAGTCCACTCCATTCCTCACATATTCGTCCCGGGTTCCCAAACACGATTTTTTTGAGGTTTTTGATTTTTTACAAGCAGGATTTTCACTTTAAAAATCTGAAACCAATTGCAAAGTATGTGTTTGGGTTCTTGACATGTGTCAGATTTTTTTCAGAATTTCTAAACATCATTAACTAGGGAAAATAGGCCAAAAAATAATTTTTCGATTTTACCCCATAACTACCCTCCGGATCGAGATGCAGGGTTGAAATTTTGCACAGTATGTTTTTTCTGAGTGTCCTATCGAAGGACCCGTCGTCGATATAATTCGGTTCAAGGGCATTTTTGACTACCTTATCCGGCTATACCAGGGGTCGGCAACCTGCGGCTCGCGAGCCACATGCGGCTCTTTGGATGTGAAGCTGCGGCTCTTTAGTTCCATACGCAAATATTATTTATTTTATAAAAAAAAACATTTAAAAATCGTTCTGAATCGATTAACGAGGATTAGGCATCCCTCCCCCGTGACACGCGTCGTCACTGTCGTCAGTCCGTCGGAAGCTCTCGAATGACGCCGTCGTCGGATGTTTCTATGTAGGTTTTAACCCTTTCGCTGCGAACAGCGCCCATAGGCGCTGGACATAGACGCCTCTCCTCAGCGAACAGCGCCTATAGGCGCCGTGTATTTGTTTTGGATTTTTGAAGTGAAACTTCTTTAGGGGGGTTATGATTTTCTGTGGTGACGGAAGTCGATGTCGCGGGTCTCTGTAACGGAAGTCGAAAGTCGAGTGGCGCGAAAATTTAAACGGAGAATAAACGGAGAAAAACAATTTCTTACCCGGCCGGGATTCGAACCCGGGTCCGGGCACGATTGTGCCCAAACATTTCCGGCCGAAATAGTTGAGGTCATGAATTTGGTAATCAAGATTGTTAACAGCATCTTGTCAAAAGCACTCTACCATCGTCAGTTTAAAGAATTCTTAAACGAAATGGAGACTCAGTATTCCAACCTCCTTCTTCACAATAAAGTGCGATGGCTTTCCAAAGGTAAGGTGTTGAAACGTTTTGCTTTGTGCTTGAATGAAATAAATACATTCCTAAATGAAAAAGGCATTAATCACCCTGAATTAGAGAACGACAAATGGTTACAAAAATTTTACTTTATGGTGGATATCACAGCGAAATTAAATGAGCTGAATCTAAAACTGCAAGGAAAGGGAAACCCAGCCTATGTTTTGGTTGTAACCGTACCAGTTACACACCGCAGCTTCGCGTCCATCGATATCGTCACGGTGTCGGCATGTGACGTCACGAGTGATCCTTGTCTTATGACAAGGATAGTCTAGATAGGATATATGTCTTATAGGAACGATCTATATAGATAATAAAGTGCGTGCGCATCGATCCCCTCTTAATTGCGATCGAAGGAGGTCGATGCGAGCAGCAAATTGATCACTCTACGCCTGGACTCGTTCCTATAAGCACGTATGAGTCAACACGCGTCTCGTGTTGGAGTTGAAACTTTAAGAATTTAAATTTCATAAATTGTGTATTGCCAGTAAGGCTTATTATTTCAGTATTGCTCGCGACCCGGCTAATGGGCGTTTAGAATCACGCGTTGCGAATGATTAGATTAATTGTTAAATTTTGAATGCATAAATGTAAATTGAAGATTTATTAGAAATTAAAGCGTATATTGCGTACTGCCGAGAAGGCGAGATTTATGTGAATTTGTCACGACCCGGCTCAAGGGAAATTGTGATCTCAAGTTGCGAATTGTGAAGGAGTACGGTTCATCATTGAATAAATATTTATTGATTGAGATCGTCGTTTGGACATTGTGTTTCTATTGAATTAGTGGTTTTTCAGTTGTGCTCTACGTGTGCCTTTCCGTCGGATCTCGCGGTCGTGAATATCTCGTTCGCCGAAAGACGGTTACCTGCGTCGCGTCGTGCCTACGGTTCTATCCGGAGTAGGATCTCGTTTCATACGAGGATTCACTAAGTGATCTTCAAGGTATTTGGTGTGGGATTTACCGTGTGTGTCGTTAGTTGACGAGATACACGGTAAGTTTGCTCAGAACGGACTACAGGAAAAATTCGCATATCGCCATGGCCACGCAAGCGTGCCCTGCGTAGATATCCGTAATTTTTGCACCACCACGTTACGAGGTTGCCTAGAGAGCAGGAGCCGATTGCTCTTCCCGGAGAACTTCCGGCGGGACCGATCGTTTGCCTGAGTTCACTAGCCTGGTCTCTAACGAGGTTTATTCCTGTGGTCCTGCTAAGAGCGCGTCGTTGTGTGGGTGGTAAGGAGTCGCCACGGCCACGTATTGTGCCGTGCCTAGTCTCCTGAACCACGCCATACAACAGGGTGAATTCCAGTACAGGTAGACGCCGATCGCTGCTCCCGTGATACTACGGCGGTACCGATCGGTGCGGACTACGCTGTTCAGGGAAGTCTAACCCTTTCCCACGCCATATAACAGGGTGAATTCCAGTGCAGGTAGACGCCGATCGCTGCTCCCGTGACATTACGGCGGTACCGATCGGTGCGGACTACGCTGTTCAGGGAAGTTTAACCCTTTCCCTTTGCAGATTAGGAATTGACGAGTAGTTGTCGATACGAATTGCAGCGCGAGGTAAACGTCGACGAAGCGGATTCCGCGAACACGTGAATGAGCACCGCGATCGCGTCTAGGCTAGACCGTTTCTTGCGGACATTCCTGGCAAGGAAGCTTCTGTTTACAGTCCGTGGTCGTCGCGTTTCGTTCAAGGCGTATCGTTGTTGTGATACGAATACAGGGTGATTGCGTGTACGACAATCTGTGTACATTGCGTAACACCTCGAAAGCTGTTCTCATCTAGATCAACGAATTAACAGAATATATCTCAATTTTACCAGATATTGTCTACCAACAATTATTTATCTCTGCCTAAACCTCTCCGCTTTCCAGTGCCTGGAGGCACGAACCGTCCACTAAATCCATCGGGTCTAGTAACCAACCCGGTGTTGGAATTGCTAAGAAACAGTTAACCTTTTTTGCAAGAACAGCTTGAAAGATCAAGCAGCAGATAACGGGTGTGTCTGGAATACTGCAGAGTTGCCACGGCCACGTATCGTGCCCTGCCGACTCTGATCAGAATTGTCCACGCACAGCCGTGAATCTTTTCTATTACGGAACCGTTCGCCGCTCCTGCGATTATCCAGCGGTGCCGTTCGGTCTGCCGCAATTTTATCATTGATCTTTCAAGATATTAACAAGGGATAACAATAGTTTGGTTACATGGTAGAAGAATTGATTTGTTTTGAAGAAGAATTAATTCTTTTTGCAGAAGTTATTCGGAGCGGTAAATTAATTCATTTTCAATTTCTAAAGCAATATCGCGATAAAACCAGTGCAACTGTTGACACGAATTACTTCAGCACAGTTATAAAAAACATTAAAGATGAATTTGCTGAAAGATTTGAGCAATTCAAAACCACTCTAGCATTCATAGTAAATCCTCTCAACACAAAGAGTAACGAAATCCACATTGAGCCATTTGGAATTGATACTGGATCTCTACAAATACAATTGATCGATTTAAAAAGTAAAGCTTTGTGGAGTGGAAAATTTACAGAGTTGAAAAGCAAGTTGGAAGAGTTGGAGGTCCAGAAATGTATGTACGTAACGCAACAAAAGTGGACAGCTTTAAAAGAAATGCCGCGAGTTGAGACACTTATATTCGACGCATGGAATAGTCTTCCAGATTGCTACAGTGAGGTGAAGAAGTTGGCATTTGGACTGCTGACTATCTTCGGATCGACATATTCGTGCGAGCACGCGTTCTCTTGCATGAATATAATTAAAAGTAAAGTAGGAAGCCAACTAACAAATGAAAATTTAGAGTCGCGTTTGAAACTTAAAACAACAAGTTATGAGCCTTTGCTATATGTATCAAAAATTTCAGAAGACTTGAAACGGTTGTCGGTTATTGAAATTTGCGTAGAAGTATCAAATGGGTAGCGAACTGGTAATCGATACTTTCGTGAACTATCAAAGCACTATCAATACTTTCATAAAGTATCAAACAGGTATCGAAACATTCGTGAAGTATCAAACAGGTATCGAAACTTTCTTAAAGTATCAAACGAGTATCGATACTTCCGTAGAAGTATCAAACGGGTATCGGTACTTACGTAGAAGTATCAAATGGGTATCAATGTTTTTGATACTTTATTTTTGATACCTATTCGATACTTGGTATCAAAACTTGCGGATTGGTATCGATAGTATCAATTTGGTATCGGTCTGATCACTAAATTCGAAGCGTCTTTAAAAACAACAAAGATATTTGACGTGGCAACGTTAGGTGACTCACCCTGTATAAATAAATTTTTAAAAAAAAGCAATAGTAGTGTTAAGCAAGCTGGGGGGTGGGTGCGCAGTCTCCCAAAACGCCGAAAAGCTGGCCGCAAGACCATTTATCGAAGTGAAGAACGAGCAGGTATAGAGTTTGAAATACACGGTTTAATAAAGAAACGTTTATATTCATACATAAACACAAAATATAATTTTTTTTAAATAGAAATTTAACTTTTTCTTCACGAACGGTTAATTACAATGCAAATCTAACAACACATTCGTGATCAGCGACCCGATAAACCTCTGTGCACAGTATTTTTAGAAAGATTTTTAATATTCCTCTCGTGGTTTTAATGCTTGTGTGGCCAGCTTCCGACGTTTTGGAACACAGTGGGGCGGAGCCCCCTAGTTATATATAAGTGTTAATAACAATAAATTAGGTGAAAAATCACGTACCGCAGGCAAACTGCCAATCGGTCCTTCGGGGAATCGGACTTTGACAGTTCGTGTCTTTTTTCGCTAGCTGGTCGCCGACTTTGCTCAGCAACAGGGCAAAGCAGTCCCTGCTCATTCGGAAATATCCGTAAAATTTTTCCTCGCAATCCATTGACATTTGGCGAATTAGCGTCAATTCGCCTTCGGTCTCTCGAGTTCTCCAAAGCGGATGAACGTTGTAACGACGTCTTCTTCTTGCACTACTTGATTCCTCTTGCCCTCGGAGCTCGAGCTCCCGGTAGTAAAGTCGTCGGGCGTTCACTTGAGCGTTAACAATTACCGCTAGCCGTTGATTCCGATTCATGTTTTTAAGAGTAGCACGCGCGTGAAAACTGTAGTACAAGGGTACAAGGGTACAAGGCTAGGCCAAAAATGGTGCTGAAAAGTGGCCTTGCAGTCCCTTAAATACACTACCGCCACCCCCAACTCAACGACGTCAAGGGAGAGGGTGGAATTTCCCGAGCGAGAAGAGTCGCAAGCGGTTCTCTTGGGCGGTACGGAATCGCAATACTACATAAATATGTAGAACACGCGTAACTGTGCAATAAGTAGATAAGTAAATGTTATTTCACAGTAACAATAATAAGTAATAATTAGACTGCGGGAAGTGTATGAAAATTTTATGTCAGCATATGCAAATATTTCCTTCGTACCGTTGATATTTGAATCATTTAAACTATTTTAAACAATATTTCTTTGAAGAGGCACGTTGTGTGGATCTACTACAGGGTGTTCACACTATTCCTAGCCAGCGTTTCTCTTGCAAATATAACTTATTAGA
The DNA here is from genome assembly GCA_963966675.1 of Lasioglossum calceatum. Taxonomy (NCBI): domain Eukaryota; kingdom Metazoa; phylum Arthropoda; class Insecta; order Hymenoptera; family Halictidae; genus Lasioglossum; species Lasioglossum calceatum. The sequence goes on from CAXAAD010000034.1 coordinate 716,077, forward strand.
AAAACATGAAAAAGGAAAAAGTAGTACATACTGTTTTTTATACGCAACGCAATGGCATAAGTAATTTTTTTGTGTTTATAATATTTTGTTAAATATGAAGGTGACCTTCAATTTTATAATATTTGCAAGAGAAACGCTGGCTAGAAATAGTGTGAACACCCTGTAGTAGATCCACACAACGTGCCTCTTCAAATTTTCAGTAAAGGACCACCCCAAAAATATTGCGAAATACAACTGTTAGTATTTCCTCTGCAATTCCGACCAATTGCAATTTTCCACAAATCTTTCTCCACGTCATGTAGTCAATTAATTGTACTCACTTTTCAAAAAATTAAACTCGCGGTGTCCAATGTTAAACAAGCCACCAGCCAGTGGGGTGTTTGGCCCGAAATGTCGGGGAAAACTGTTTTGTTTGTACGTCTTTGTATTGCAATGCCGTACCGCCCAATATACATAAATGCTTGCGACTCTTCTCGCTCGGGAAATTCCACCCTCACCCTTGACATCGTTGAGTCGGGGGTTGCCGGTAGTGTACACGATGCTATAAAATCTGTTAAGATCGTATATTTTGAAGGGTGTACGGAAACTTTTCTGAACGATTGCACGTTGCTGGCGGCATGCGGGCAGCAATTAAGCATGTTTGGGCGTCGGATTTTCCGCTTCGCTTGCGAAGGACCGAATATGCATTGTATCAGCTAGGTTCTCTCCGTTCCAGGTAAAAGTAATAGTAATTATTAGAAAAACATGAAAGCCCGGCGTCGACATCTTTCGCTCACCCGAGATTTTGTGTAACCTGGGCTCCCCCATATCGTAAGAGGTGGGGATGCGACCCACCCATGCGTGTCGATCCGATCCTCCGGATCGGCAATTGTCGTTTGTCGTGATTCGATTACTCGAGAACAGAGACAGAATTTTAGAGATTAGCGTGTTTGTAAAAGAAGATCGTTGTACCTCTCGGTAGAAGCTACGTGTCCGAGAGCTTCCGCAGTGATTAAAGAAATCATATTTGTAGTGCGTTTGACACACGCAGTGTTTGAATTAAAAGTAAAAGGCCGTAGACCATCGGTTTGGGAAAGAAAATTTTAGTACGATTCATTTGCCCAACGAGCCACCTATTCCGATTCCCGATTTTAGGTTAGGAATAAAAGATTCAATTAAATTAGTTACAGATTTTCCTTAAAATCTAGATAATGTACCTATTGGCTGCCAAGAAAAAGTGAGAGCAGAATATAAATGTTTTTCAGAAAAATCTACGGTTTGAAATATTGTTTAAACTTAATAATAGTTTAAATGATTCAAATATCAACGGTACGAAAGAAATATTTGCATATTCTGACATAAAATTTTCATACACTTCCCGCAGTCTAATTATTACTTATTGTTACTGTGAAATAATATTATTTACTTATTTACTTATTGCACAGTTACGCGTGTTCTACATATTTATGTAGTATTGCGATTCCGTACCGCATTTTGGCGTTATTTAAAGGCTCAACGTAATAATGTAGTAGGTCGTTGAATTCGCTTATTATCGTCAGCTGTAACATTTCGAAATCAAAAACCTATTCTTATTTTTTTGTTATAACGTTTAAATTCCTTAACAACGTATTCGCCATTGGCACGACGAACTCTGAAACCTTCTAGTTAACAGCTTTTTAAATAATTACAGCATGTTATATTCTTCTTATGGTAAAGTCGGGCCTGCCGGTCGCCGATCACCGGAAAAATTCTGAAGAGAACGGAATTTTACCGATGACCGGACGGCATCTAGCATAGGCATCTCCTGGGGTGTAGAGGGGAGTGGAAGGTTCTGGGGGACCCCTGGGGTGAGCCGGCGAACCCCTGGGGTTAGACACGATTTTAGGCGCTTGGCCTTTGTGCGAGCCTCGGGAAACGCCTCAAATTACCGTCAGGAAAGCGCAGAAAGGCTCAGGCCCATGCTGAATGGGGTCCATTTTCCGGGCTTGATCGTTCGTTGCAAGCTGAATCGTCCTTAAAGCGGGAGGGGAACTTGGTTCGCGCGCTGCCGCGCGCGTTGATGCGGTACGCAATAGAATGAACAAGATAATATTAAATATAATGCAATAAGCAATAGAATGAACAAGATAATATTAAATATAATGCAATAAGCAACAGATTGAACAAAATAACATTAAACAATAATACGATACGCAATAGAATGAACAAGATATGTAATATTAAATATAATGCAATGAGCAATAGAACGAACAAAATAATATAAAATATAATGCAATAAGAGCAACAGATTGAACAAAATAATATTAAACAATAATGCGATACGCAATAGAATGAACAAGATAATATTAAATATAACGCAATGAGCAATAGAATGAACAAAATAATATAAAATATAATGCAATAAGCAATAGAATGAACAAGATAATATATTAAACATACAAGAATAAGAGCGAAATAGTTGATAAATTGAAATAGAAACGGTACAGCAATGTTTAGAAATGGTAAGGAGCAATACGATCTGATTACCACGAGGTGTGAACTGGAACTGAGCACTGAGAGAACGTTAAGAGACGATTCCCTGATTCTTGTCGTATTCAATAATTCGAGCACGGCCCATCGGAATTCGGCGAACCGTGAAGTCCATTGTCTCGATCGTACGAGGTAATATGTTATTGCCGAATGTATTCTTCGCGTCCTTTCCGATATCCAGTGTCGCGTTCGCGAGATAATGTATAATGTATATACATATGTATACGCTCTTAAGCGCGATTTCGGCGCGATTAGGCTACCGAATGTGGATATACGGGGTGTCCCAAAATTCCTTCAACAGCCGGAAATGGGAGGTTCCTGAGATCATTTGAAGCAACATTTTCCTTTGAAAAAATGTTATCCGCGGCTTTGTTTAGGAGTTATTAGCGAAAAACACCGACCAATCAGAGCGGGAGCTAGACGCGAGTTGGCAAAGTAGGCCCGACGCACAGTGTCACGAGCCATTGACAAAAATCGGAAAAGTCACTGCTTCATGTCGATTGAAAACTATGTTCATACTATGTCAAAATGTCCAAATAAATCATTTATTGAAAAAAAAATCAAAAAATCCAGTAGGAAACTAATTACAAGCGAATCTGTAAACGAAAATTTGGAAGATGAAATAGTACATCAGTTCATAGCGTAATTTGTTTACTTGTATTATGAACAAAAGACATTTGTAAGAAATAATCTTTTTAGAAAATGATGGGTAAAGGTTGGCTAATTATAATTTATCTTCAAAAATTTTGTAATACTTATGCACTATTTAATAATTAACCTGAAATGAAACCATTAAACTTTATTGGTTCCCCTAATCTTTAGTAGAGGATTAAAAAAAAAGGTTTCAAAACGTGTCGGCGATTTTTTTTTGCGTTGTATTAGTAAGATAGTATATTTTGATATTATGTAAATTTTAATTGCGAAATCTTGCGAAAAACAGAGTTATTTAACAAAATATGTAGCAAGAACTGGTCAGCAGCCGAATACGCGCATATCCACTTGTAGAAATATGAGATTCGACTACGGTTATTGAATAAAATGAATAAAATGTGAATAAAATTTTCCCGCAATAAAATGAGGGTATTTACGAATTCTGATAGCAGGTATAGGAAGGCGAACCTTAGCCTTCTAAGGATTCATTTGTGGTCCTCTGCCTTTCTTTCTTTTTTCTAACATATAGACAAGGTCTGGATTGCAATTACAATTACAATTACTTACCCATTACTGTAATTTGTAATTGTAATGTAATTACAATTACTTAACGTCAAAATGGCATTAAAAAAATATTAGATACCTACTCAATGGAAATGTCTAAAAAGAACAAACAAAAAACATATGTTAGGAAATATGAGTAGGTATCTAATATTTTTTTAGTGTCATTTTGACGTTAAGTAATTGTAATTACGTTACAATTACTTGTAATTGCAGAAATAAAAGTACCATTACATGTAATTGTAATTGGTAATTGCAATTACTTTGGCTCAACCAGTAATTGTAATTGCGGACCACAATTACAATTACAGTGATTCGAAAAGTAATTGCAATTGCCAATTACAATTACATGTAATTGTAATTTTATTTCTGCAATTACAAATTACAGTAATTGTTCTCTTAAAAACCACTAATTTTTATGTTTTGGACCATTTAACTGTTTTCGTATTGAAATTGTAGTCCACTTTTGCTCATGTAATTGCAGATGTAATTAATTACTCATGTAATGAATTACTGCCCAACTCTGTCATCCTTCTCTAACGAAAATGCATTTTGTCGCTTCGCTCGTCATTCACTTGTTCGTGCGTCGCTTGTTCTAACGGAAAAATATACTATCGCTTGTTTTAATGGAAACTTTAGTATACTATCGCTTGCGCGGAGCATCCTTCATTTATACAGTCATAAGGAGTAGTGCAATTGTGATTAAAAATCGTGACTTATTGGACGCATTTCTTTCATGCCAAACGTTTTCAAAAAAGAAGTTGGAAGTGAAAAAATGCCTTTGTTCACTATTGAACATTGACCACCTTTCCGATTCCTCGGAACAAAAATTAGATGCAATTGCGAAGAATTTCTGTCTAAACTTGTCTACATATTGGAAACGCAGTAACCAAAACCGAGTTCTATTAAGGAATCACCATGCAAATTGGTTGCAAAGTGAAATAAATATTTCGGGTCTCATAATTGAAGAAGAGGAAATTATGTCACCCCAACCGCAGTCAGGACCAAGCTGCAATAGAGGAAGACCACAGATTTCATTCAACGAATCATCATCACGTACGAAGAAAAGACGAGTTGAAGATTTCTTATCTTCAAGATCATACGATGAATTAAGTTATGCTGCTGCTACGTTGAAGAAAACAACTCCCGAAATTGGACATGCACCTGTAGAGCCTCATCGGCTCCTTGCATTATATTTCGATTTAAATCTTTCGGTAAGAAAATATCGAATCTTTCGCAAATTTGTGAATACCATCCACCAAAACTACGTACCCAACGCGCAGATTTTTCATAAAATGATGCAAGAATTTTTACCAACAAAGACTTCAATTAGTGAAACCACTGCAGAAGTTGATCTCCAAGATCTCTTAAGCAAAACTGCCGATAGTATTTTAAAGCTTATAGACATTAAAGAGCATAACAATATAAAACTGATATGCAAGTGGGGTTTTGATGGGAGTGCAAACCACAGTCTCTATAAGCTGCCGTTCTCCGAGAATCCATCCACCACCGACGAATGTATGTTTGTAACTGCATTAGTGCCTTTAAAACTTATTGATGCGGGCAATGATATCGAGTTATGGAGAAACCCTCGTCCGTCTTTTCCTTTCTTTTGCCGACCGCTGAAATTAATGTATATAAAGGAAAATGCATCATTGGTCATACAACAAGAAGCATTGATCAATGATGCTATTAATAATCTTTCTGATTATAAAATTAATCAAAACAATAGAACCATAAATGTAGAATACAAGTTACATTTTACAATGATAGATGGCAGCATTGCGAATATAATATCAGGCACTAACTCTTCAGCGACATGTTATATCTGTGGAGCAAATCCAAGAGAAATGAATTCTAAAACAGTAATGAAAAAATCTGCAACCACGGAACACTATAGTTTTGGATTTTCGATATTGCATTGTTGGATACGATTCTTCGAAAGTTTAATACATATTTCGTATCGTCTGCCAATTAAACGTTGGCAAGTAAGAGGTGCCGAGGATAAACAAACGTTCAAGCACAATAAAAGAAGAATTCAAGAAGAATTTAAGTCACGCTTAGGACTTCATATCGACTAACCCAAGCAAGGATTCGGAACAAGCAACGATGGCAATACCGCAAGAACGTTCTTCAGCAAGTCTACGATTAGTGCGGAAATCACTGGTATCGACAAAAATCTAATTGACAATTTTCACATAATTTTAAGTGTACTAGCTTCTTGTAATAAGATTAATATAGAAGAATTTCGCCTATTATTAAGTAGTACCTACGAATTGTATATTAAAGATTACAATTGGTATTATATGCCGGTCACCGTCCATAAAGTATTAATTCACGGATGCGAAATAGTACAATCTTTTGACTTGCCTATAGGTTTTCTCTCCGAGGAAGCTTTGGAGGCAACCCATAAAAATATACGAAGAAATAGATTAGCCCATACTCGTAAATCACATAGAATACTAACAATGACAGACTTACTAAATAGATTGTTATTAACATCCGATCCATTGATATCAAGCTCTAGAGAATCTACAACAAATAATAGAAATAAGAACAATGTAGGAATAGAAAAGTATATTCTACAGGAATCACAGGAAAGATTGACAGAAAATGATACAATTGATGTAGGTGCGCTTCGTTCACTTTTGGAGTCAAGCCAAGATTCAGATTATGAAGACGAGTAATGCAACTGCACCTCGTATGCTTTGTATGTACTCGTAAGCAGGGTTGCCATATTTTATCCCCTCCGGCCCCTTACCCTTCCGCCTTCTCGCCCAGTTTCGCAGCGTACCTCTTCCCACTAACGCAGGCGACAGTGGCGACACGCGACGAGTGGGAAGAGTGGGAGCAGGTAAGGAAAATAACGGGTGTACTTTTGTTCCACGCGACGCTACGGACGGCTTGGCTTGAGTGAAGTGGTTTTCGAATTCAGTTTACAGCAGTTTACAGACTTTGGTGTGCAATCTAGCAAGAATCAAAGTTTTAGAGTGCCGTTTGCAGTATTTTATACTACGCATTATTTTAAATTATTGAGAAAGCAGATTACATAACCTAAAATTCAATGTATACATTACCTGCTTTCTCAATAATTTTAAATAATGCGTAGTATAAAATACTGCAAACGGCACTCTAAAACTTTGATTCTTGCTAGATTGCACACCAAAGTCTGTAAACTGAATTCGAAAACCACTTCACTCAAGCCAAGCCGTCCGTAGCGTCGCGTGGAACAAAAGTACACCCGTTATTTTCCTTACCTGCTCTCACTCTTCCCACTCGTCGCGTGTCGCCACTGTCGCCTGCGTTAGTGGGAAGAGGTACGCTGCGAAACTGGGCGAGAAGGCGGAAGGGTAAGGGGCCGGAGGGGATAAAATATGGCAACCCTGCTCGTAAGCTTTGATTAAGTATGACTACTCATTTGTTTATAAAAGCGAATTATGATTAAAGAATGTTTAGACCAGAGCGAATAGTCCTACTTTTAGTCAGTTGCGGCAGGCATAGCAGACAAAGAGTGTATGTGTGTCAAGGAGGCGAATGTTATAGGAGTTTAAAACAAAGTTTCAGTTTCGGAAGAACTGAACTGAGAATTCATCTACTGAAAACCAGCAACAAAACAAAATTTTGTTTATAAATATCGTTTTACAATGTTTAAATAAATTACTATATTTATAATAGTACATATCATGTTGAGATTGCTTTCAATATAAATGAAAAAACCTACTTTGTTTCATGTCTCTATCATAAACAGAACAAAAGTTATTGAATTTTGTCCAAAAAACAGGCATTTCGTGACACTGTGCGGCGCGCCAACTGTCTATTGGCCGACTGTGCTAATAATATCTAATCACAAGCGAGGTAAATGTAAATTATGTAAAAATAGCAGTACATACCTTAAAATGTTGTAAATGTGATCGATATACATATGTATATGTAAAAAACATTCTGTAACCTACATAATACGCGAAAGTTGTTAATCTTCTGAATCAAATATCGATTCCTAAAAAAATAGTTAATACATATTGTATACATATATACATATTTATTACTTCATATTTCTCAAATATACTTTATATATTGATTATTTCATTCATGATAAAATGCCAAATTCTTTGAAATTATCCTGCCCATTCTTTCCATGTATTGGAATTTGACCATGAAATTTTGGGCAGGACGCCCCCCAATATTCAATTTCATGAAAAAATGATATATCCAAAGTTTTAGATCAATCGGACGTCGTCGAGGAGGTGTGCGGCGCATTTAGGGTGGACCTTAGCTATATCACGTGAAAGTTTTTTTGCGAGATTTTTTTTACGACACCCCCTAAAATTGTGCCATTGGATAAGAAAATAATTCCTGCAAAAAATGAAGTTTATCGGGTAAGGGGAAGACGTGCCACATTGACGTTGAATGTGCGAAAAACATGAAATTCTATACGAATGGGAATATTTGTTGTTTTTCGCAACTTCAACGTCATTGTGCACGTCTTCCCCTTATCCGATCAACTTCATCTTCTGCAGAAATTATTTTCTTATCCAATGGCACAATTTTAGGGGGTGTCGTAAAAAAAATCTCGCAAAAATACTTTCACGTGGTATAGCTAAGGTCCACCCTAAATTGCGTCACACCTTCCCGATAACCAATTGATCTAAAACTTTGGATATATAATTTTTTTCATGAAATGGAACAATATTGGGGGGCGTCGTGAAAAAGATCTCGCAAAAAAAATTTCATCAGGTATAGCTAAGGTCCACCCTATAAAACACATCTTCGAAAAATGTGACGTCACACTTTCCTTTATCTTCGGGGAAAATGATCTGTGCCGGGTTTATTGAGTATGTATGGTCTAAGTAAGCCACAGACCTGGGCAACGCGACGCCACAGTGGGCAATTCGGACGAAATTGGCGACAAAATCAAAGAACTTTCGATAGAAATGAGATAGAGCGATGAAATTTTTTAAAAATTAAAGCTGAAACTTTGTAGAATATGGGAAAATAGGGAGGTTATGGTACGAATGTTTCTCAACCTTAAGAAAATTCGTTAAACTTGCACAATTTCAAGAAAATCTTGGTTTCCCAATACCACACGCGGAAAATTTTTTTTTAATATGGTACACATCATTTCTGGTCTCAAAATTTGTCTACGACCTCAGGATTTTACAAGAAATCGCTTTTTGTGAACAAAACTAATGTAATCATTTTTTCGTTGAAATGATTTGATAACCCACTAGCTTGAAGGAATATTGTATTCTTATATATATAAAACAATAAAATTAGACATAATGAAGTATTTAAACGTTTACTTGACGTATATCACTTGACGAACGATCACTCGACGTATCGCTGTGATTGTCGCTAGCACTCCTTGTAGTCTATGTGTGTCTGTAATGTAGTTTAAATTAGATATACGCGATTACGCGAGACACTGTTCGCGTGTTTGAAGAATCACCTTGTTTACGTACCGAAGGACACGGCAGAAACAGTTCTTCGCGAAGGTCACGATTACGGTTGAATCAACCGGAACACGAACGTGGCTTCGTCGATATTTTCGCAACGAGGTACCTCACCGACATTGTGGATGTTTACAATAATGACGCGAAGTTTTGCATATATAATAGACAGAATCATACCTGTTGGCGCATGCTGGAACGAGCGCAAAACCGGCAACACGGTGATATACGTCAAGGCGCCGGTGGTCGGTGGCTTCCCACGCACGTGGTCGCCACTCGCCACTCGATACAGGACCTTGGTAAAAACGCCGGAATTCGATGGCTTCACGCAATGAGCGGCACATCAGCGAGCTCGTCCTCTGGAGACGTCCAGGGTAGAATCCTCTTCCTCTAGTTTAGTCTCCGTGTAAACGTGCATCGGCTTCCGGGCACGTGCAGCGTGGTTTTTGATTTCGAGATCACGTCCGTCAGAGTCACCACTTGTATGTACATAGGTTTAAGAGTCCCGCGAATTAGAACAGAATTATTATGCAGCCTACTCTGCAGTTAATCACCACGATGTAAAAATAACTTAATATCGAATCGAGAACACTATTGAGACACGTCTATCACACGTCTATCTTGATCGACGATCAGGCAACGAGGGTGACGACAGGGAACGATGGCGATTTTTCCCGCCTCCCTTGCCCGAGATCGGCGCTGCCAACCTCGTCGGATCATGTTCTCTAGGCGTGTGTCTAACACAGGCATGGCCAGAAATAGCCCGCGGGCTAGGGATTCTCAACGAATACCCCCACTTTTCCCGGCCGCGCGTCTCGCTCCCCTTGGCGGCTATGGTACTCGGAGCAACTACGGCCGCCAAGGGGAGCGAGACGCGCGGCCGGGAAAAGTGGGGGTATTCGTTGAGAATCCCTAGCCCGCGGGCTATTTCTGGCCATGCCTGGTCTAACAATAAGTGTCTAAGCGTGGTGAGATATTGTGCAAGATTTTGGATTTAGTGGATTTATTAAAATTCTAGAGATAAGATAAAGTAAACTTCTCGATGAAGTGGGGTACCAGTGGGGTACCAGTGGGGTACCTTGAATACCTTGTAGAATATCGGTACAATTTACTTTCCAGTACTTTCCCGCCAATATACAATACCGCTCAAAAGCAGGGGATAAAAATGTTTTTCACGTATAAGAAAGTGAGGTTATTTCGTGCGTAATAAACAGTCTTCATTATTATTTTCGATGAATCGATTTTTCCAAGTATCGCAATAATCTCATGATTGCTCATGATCCGCTCAATGTTCAATAAACAGTAAGTTTCTTTTTGTTACTATTTTCCAGACAGACGAACGGACAACAAACAGTACTTGTCAAACAGGATTCCAAGTAATCGCAATAATCTCATGATCCGGTCAGTGTTCAGTAAACAGCAAGTTTCTTTGTGGTACTATTTTTCAAACAGAAGAACGGACATACAGTACATTTTAAAGAATATTAACATACGTTACTACAAGTACATATGACAAATTTCATTAACGCACATACTGAACAGTAAGTGTTTATCAATAACCTACTCTCTTAATAAACAGCACTAAATTGTATTATTGTTTCTAGAATATGACTCGATACGCAAGAGCAAAGGGATCCAAAGCATCGAACGAGAAAATTTCAAACGAAGCCACGCCATAGTACGTACTGAAACCACAAATGAACAGAAACTTGTCTACGTAAGCTTCTATAGAGAGCCTAAATTAGCGAAAGATCTGTTGCAAGATAAAGACATACACTGCTGCGACGTAGGGAATATGAGCAACGATTGGACAGTATTCAAAAAGAGTATACCAACGAAAACTAAAAGAAAGAAGGAAACATCTGTAACGATCAACGGAATGGAGATAGAAGTGGTAAAATTCAACAGCTATTAATTGGGAAGCCTCCCAATTAAGAAAGAAGACGCAGACAGACTGCATGAACTGAAACAGAAAATGATCATGAAAGGTATCCCGAAGATGGAGATAGACACAGCGATGAAACTGGGAAGGAGGATCGGCGAGGATCAGGAGATGCGTGTGTTTTCACTGTCGCAAGGTGGGACACAATTTATCGGACTGTCCTGAGCCGGGATCGGAGCAGGCAGGCACTGGTTTAAGTGCGGATCGACGGAGCACACGCACTTCGAATGTAGAGTGGCCAAGCCAATGGAGTTCAGATACGCAACGTGTTTTATCAATAGGAACACATCGCTAAACAGTGTCCAGTCAATCCAAAGGGTATCTACCCACAGGAAGGAAGCTGCAAGTTGTGCAGTGACGTGACACATTTGAGAAAGGACTGTCCGGACTTGGTTAAAGAGAAAGAGGAGAGTACGATTACGGTGAATACGATCATAAGTGGCGACGTAAAGTCTTTGCAGGGAACAAAAGACCGAAAGGAGTAGTGAAATTTTGAACCTGCGATGCGAATCAGCTGCTCGGTTACAATATAAACATACGATTTATTGATTTATTGTACTTGAAAAACCTGATACATATCGAACAAAAGAGTATGTAGGTACATTTCAGTTAGGAAAATCTCTTCGTCTGTCATCCGTAAATTTCTAAATAAGATATGTACAATAAAGATATATTTCGAAATATACGAATATTATTTATACATAGCACATACATTGGTAGCTTTGCAAAACTTGATTCACCTGTTGCGAGTGAAAGTATTTTGCTCCTGAAATCATTTGTTCGAGCTTGTATATATAGTCTGTACAATTTGTATACTTAAAATAAACTTTCAAGTACGAATTCTAAGAGTATATAACATATATTTAGATTTGTACCTCTATATTACATTTGTTCTTACACAGCCCTAATGGTGGACAAATAAATTTTCGCACCTGTACATACATTATGGAACAGATTTAATAATTGTTATGTTGATCTTCGCTGCAATGCCATTCTCTTTGACTAAATAACACATTAAGAATTGCGTGTCATAGCATCGTAATAAAAGTAATGAGGAAACGTGTGAAACATATATATGTATATATTGAAAATCTGAAATTTCCAAACGTTTGCTGAACTTCGTTTCAGAATGAAAAATAAATTTTAAATAGTGTTACACGAGAAGAGAGTCGTAAAAATGTAAGAATACTATTTAGATCCTTTTTATACCGTCGTCACTGCTTAATTTAATTTTTTCTTACATAATTGGTTTAAGATCGAGGATTCGGAGCAGTTCGAAAATGAAATGTTTGCGATGTTTAATAGAAAATTTGTAAAGTACCACAGAAGAGTAATGGATGTAAAATTGCTCTTGTGAAAAATGAACGCTTCGAGAATGAACGACAAAGGTACAAAAACGTTCTGCGTCGAATTTTAATGTTACAGTACATTCAACCATGCCATTTTTAATTTGATCCTTCTTTATGCAATTATGCAAACTGTCACTTAATACGAAAACATTGGATAAGCTTGCAAAATTGACTGCGGAAGCTTATGCAATTTGCAGTTGTTCCGAGATGACTTTTCAGTGCTAGTAGCCTCGATAGGATTTCTTGAACATCTCAGAAGCCGTAAAGACCCGCAGTCTAATTACAAGTAAAATCGTAGATTAATTACAGCCGGTCGAATGCACTGTGCATCACCATTGTTACCATTATCTTTGGTTTACAACAATTTCAATACCTTCGCAAGTTCCCTGCCAAACGATTAAATCAAGAAGTACGAACAACCAGTGCATCCGAGTTTCTTGCTTCCGAATACATTCAAACGAACCGTAAACTCTTGGAAATGAATCTGCTAGGTAGCTTCTGCTTTGTGAGCCGATTCGATGATTTCCTTCAGACACCGACAAAACTCTTCGATTATATCAATCTTTGAGACGTATCATCATCGAACATGTCACGCTCCGCTTCGTCAACTTGAGCCATTAGACACTGCCACGTTATCTCGACTACTATGTCGGTCAGGACGTTGATGGGTTGTCTGCGAAGAAGAATGTATCAAGTATATAAAATTAATAACTTGCTATTATAATTGAAGAAGCATACCGTGCGCCTGTGTTAGATATAGCTGGCGGTCTGAAGGCCATTCCGGACAGCTGTAACTACTTCGCCTTGTTCAATGTCAGCTGCGTTGTCCTAACTTCAGCCGCTTCTGCAAGATCCCTCAGAGATTTCTTTTCTACATTCGGCTCCTCCACGTTGCGACACCCTGTGCACTTACAATTGGCCGAACTCGGAATCTTGGCCTGAAATAGTCGTTTGGAAAATTCATAAAAATGTCCCCTGCGTCTATGAATAAGCGGTACACACCTCGTAGCATTCGCAATAATTTTTTAAACTCCGCTACGCTTGCAATTACAGCCATTATTGTGTCTAGGGATGTCGTCGCCGGTCTCGCGACCTTTCCCTTCGGGCGAAACGCGTTCGGGTCAGTTCGGGTTCGGGTTGCGTTCCAAACAGGACTTGATGGCTCGCTGTCTGTCCTCCTCGTCCTCAAGATTGTTGCAGCAATTGGTATACAGTTGCACATGTGGCAGAACTCCCCGTTCGCGAAGCAGTCGCAGTATCTATCGTAAAGCACATTCATAATCTGTCAGTATTGATTCTTAATTGACTAGGTTAATGTCTTTCAATTCGCATAACAAAACAGCGGAGAGTCGACGTTCATTACGCCCGTCAATAATATTGACGAGGCGCATTGAAAGTTTCAAATTGAAACGGCATATTGACCGTTTAGAAGGGGTTCAAAGTGTTCAAACTTCAAACGCATTGATCAATATATTGAAGCATATTGATAGAAATTTTGATTGAAGCGCATTGATCGGAGCCATTTTGTTACGGACAAGAAAGGGGGAGAACGATAAACTTCACTGAAACGTCACTTTATTCATTCCAGCAAACAGAGTTGGGCGTTATTCGAATGAAATTTCATTCGAATTCCCGACGAATAAAAATTACGAATAAATTTTTATTCGCTGGGTTATTCGAATAAATTTTTATTCGAATAAATTTTTATTCGAATGAATTTTTATTCGAATAACCCAGCGAATAAAAATTTATTCGAAAAGTCCAGCGAATAAAAATTTATTCGAAAAGTCCAGCGAATAAAAATTTATTCGAAAAGTCCAGCGAATAAAAATTTATTCGAATAAGCCAGAGAGCGAATAAAGGTATCGAATGACATCGCGCCGACGACGACGTCTCGACACGACACTCGACAGTCGACAGTCGACACGCATCAGCGACGTGTGTGTATGTGTATGAATAAATGTGTGAGTGCAGTCTAGAGAGTGAAGCGAAGAATCGTGGCAACAATGTGTGTGTAAAGATAACGAAGCAGTCCCGGACCTAGGATCGGTCACCACTACTAACCACTAACCACTACTAGGCGTCTAGGCGTCAAGCGTTATTTGGAATAATTTACTACTGAATAATTGTTTACCGAATGAAATCATTATTACATTCACGAATAAATCCTTATATTTTATTTATTATTTTTTATTTGTTATTCGAAATAAAATGTGCTCAAAATCTTGGGACGGTTGCCATTAGGCAAATCTAGACAGTTGCTTAGAGAAAATTAATTACAATATGTCGCAGTAACGCTTCATATTATTCTACATAAAAAAGGAATTTCATGAAATGAAGACTTACCACGATTTGTTGCTTTACGTAGGACCTTGAGAAATTTAAAAAATTCAACATTATAACAGTTTCGATTTCCGTAAGGCAAATCTTCTTTAGGAAAAATACTTTCTTTCATGATTATAAAAATAGATGAAATTATGAGTAGAGATGAATAAAGCTTTCTAAAGTACTATAATGAAGAACTTTTTATTTCTATTAGAAGGATTTTAATAGTTTTGAAGTATGTCATCTCTCGATTTGCTGTATTCTATTTAGCAATTTCTATAATTACATCAGCAACAAAATAACAATAATGACATGACTGAGAGAAACATTACATATATACGAAAATTATATAGAAATTATCTATAGCCTTACAAAATTAATGAAAAGGAAAAGAAAAGAACTTGGTTGAATCATGTTCTATTATTATTTTTTTTTATTCAATAAATTTGCTTTTAAAACAATTCGTTGTTCAAATAATCTATCACATAATCTATTAGATTTAGGGGTATTTGTCATAGTCGCAAACGAAAATAACCGTTCGACCGGTGCAGAGGACGGTAATGGTGTATTATATCGTAAAAATAATGTTTTTATTTCTGGGAATGTATTTAAACAAGTAAATTCGTTATTGTAATTCGTAAAATATTGAAGCGTTAATAAATCTGTACTGTTATTACTTTGTACTTGTTGCTCCGCAGATGTACATGGTACATCGAAATTGAAAAATGAATTTAGCTGTAATAGTTGACTATTTTCTGTGGGTACTATTTGTGATTGTTCCATTCTGTTGTATGTATTAATGGCAGTTTTGAAAATAGAAATTAAATGTTCGTGATATATATTTGGTACATTTGACAGCCACCTGTTTTTAAAAAAAGGGTGAGAAAAAGAAGCAATAATTGCATCCTTGGCTACTTCGCTATTAAAATCTAAATATGCGTCAAACCTAGTGTCCACGCTATTTTGTAAACATTCGATCATTGGTTTACAAAATATCCAATTCTGCTCATTAAGACTTTTCAATTTTTGTTTCAGTGATAACAAACACGGAATCACCATTCCGTAAAAAACATTACATTCTCCCTGAAGAATATCTAACGCCTGTGTAATTGGTTTCGTCGCAACTAAATATTCGTTTATGTATAAATAATTTTGTTCTGTTAATATATTGGTAATATTAAGCCTCTTACATAAATCAAAATTTTTTTCTTTTATTTTCAAAATTTGTGATAGGGCATCATATAGGGAATTCCATCGCGTCTCTCCAGGCCTGCTTAACGTGTGCCCTAACACATTTTCAACTATTTCCGCAGATTTAGGACGCGACGTTGCGTTCCATAAAGTTGAACATTTAATCATTGTCTGCATATGAATTGAATTTATATTATCGATGGCCTTTATTGTCCGCATTAGGTCGGTGGTTATACACAATGAAAGTGTGTGTGCAAAGCAACGAATATGCCGCGGTAATATTGTTAAGGCTGTGTTTGTGTTATCTGGTGTCTCTATTGCTATATTGTCTAATACTTGATCTTCATCTGTACTCTGTACATTCTCGTCGTTGTCGTTGTCGGATAAGCCCTCAATGCCGAAAATTCGAAATGCCTTTAAAAAATTACTGGCATTGTCTGTAACCGTTGCCGTAATTTTTGGATGACTTAAATTGAATTCCATGTGAATTTCTTGCAACAGCTGAGCTATTTTATCGTAAGTATGAGCACCTGAATATTGATACAATGTTGTTAATAATTTTATCGATTCTAACATAATGTACATTATTACACAATTATGTAATTATTACCTTCAAATCTTCGGCAAGCCAAAGCCACTGATCGTCTTTCGTACGTTTCTGGAACAATCCAGTGCGCCGTTACCCCTAAAAAACTTCTTCGTTTTGCGGACCAAATATCCGCCGTTGTACAGACGAACTGCACATCGTTTAAAATATTTTTTATTTCGACTGTATTAGTTGCAAATAAATTTTCGATGTGTCGACCTAAATTTCTACGGCTCATGACGCTTAATCCGTAATCTGTATTATATTCAGTTTGTAAAAATATTAATAATTATTAAAGGATATTATTAAGTAAAATATTTTAAAGGATGTGCAGTTCGTCTGTACCACGGTGGATATTTGTCACTGACTTTGGCTTGCCGAAAATTTGGAGGTAATAATTATATAATTGTGTAATAATTATTAACATTATTAACATTATTATTAATAATTATTAACAACATTATATTAATATTTCGGTACCCATTGTTACGATAGAGTAGCAAAATTATAACAAATACACATACAATATTTTTTGTTCATAAAAAATAATGATCGACGGTATTGTACTGCTTGTGTGAAAAGAATCACGGTTTAGTTATTTAGTTATATCAATCGTCAACATCAATCCATAGCTCGTCTCGGCCTCAGTGACGAGTGTCGAGTGTCGAGTGTCGAGTGTCGAGTGTCGATTGTCGATTGTTGCCGGCGCCGAGCCGGCTGCGCCTATTCTCCGGCCTTTATTCTTATTCGCTGCCGTCATTTAGAATAACGAATAACGAATAAAAGTCCCGGGATTTATTCGTGACTAACGAATAACGAATAAAGCGTTATTCGTAAGCTACGAATAATTTCCAGCGAATAAAATCGTTATTCGTTATTCTCGAATAAATCCTGGGATTTATTCGTTATTCTTTATTCGTTATTTGAAATAAAATTTGCCCAACTCTGCCAGCAAAGGGGATCGTCGCTCCCAACGAACTTGTACAAACCTTAGACCATATATACTTATAGAACCGGTGTAGATAATTTTGCCATGTTCCAAGATTAAACCAGCTAGCAGACGACTTTGGTGGCAAAGTGCTATAGTATGTTGAGAAATCGCAGTACCACGAAGCTGAAGTGGCAGAGGGGAAAGGGGAATCGTCATCGCATCTCATTCTGTATAAAGTATAAA
This sequence comes from Lasioglossum calceatum, assembly GCA_963966675.1. NCBI lineage: Eukaryota > Metazoa > Arthropoda > Insecta > Hymenoptera > Halictidae > Lasioglossum > Lasioglossum calceatum. Next base: position 733,811 of record CAXAAD010000034.1, read on the forward strand.
TACATATTTATGGAAACTGTAACTGTAATATACATATATACATGCATTTTATTTTATTACTCGTTCATTTTTACTTTACTCTTTGTTTTTCAATCATCTAATAAGGCAGAATTCATAAAAGTTTAGATTAAACAATGTTCGAACTTATATTAAAATAAAATACTCAATATTTTCCGGTTAAATAAGAATTCTTGTTTCGGCGTAAAAACCTCGACGGATTACGAGGAAAAGCCGAAACAAGACACAATAGATTTATTTTATCGAGAAAGAGCATACAGGTGTTATTACCCCGTAAGCAAAAATCCCTGTTTCTGACCAGGGACTATCCGCGCGGCAGGGCTCGTAACTAGGACCACGGCCGAATTTTGGCCGAACCTGCCCTCGGCCGAATTTTGGCCGAACCGGCCCTCGGCCGATTTTTGGCCGATTTTTGGCCGAATTTTGGCTGAATTTTGGCTGAATTTGGCTGAATTTGGGCCGATTTCGAGCCGTTTTAAGAGGGCAGCACGGTCGCACCGATGCGGCGAATGCCGTTAGAGCCAGTTCAGACACGGCGAAAACCGCGCGATTTGAACAGTCAAAAACAAAAATTGAATGTTAATTTCCTTCCTGCCGTACCATTGATTGCATGTTTTTGAAAAAAAATCCTCTTCGTAAAAGGGAAACGAAAATTTATTTATCTACTAAATCTTAAATATGATAATTTAAATAATGAAATTTGAGAAGAAGAAGAATTATCATAAATATGATAAGGATAATACAAAATGGGGGAACAATGAACGTTGTATTTATTAGTTCACTTTATTAATTCTCTTTATTATTTCAACTTAAATCTATCTTACAATTTCATTTTTTTGTTCTCGTAGCCGGTGACACAGGATATCTACAAAATACAAGGAAAATCATTAGTATATACAATATATTCATACATGTACATAATAATATACAGGGTGGCGCAAAATGATCTTTATGGTTTGAATTCTTTAGAACTTTTTTATTTCAACATTCTTCCGACTTTTACCACGTTTTTATTAGCTCGCTTTCTTGTTTGTCTGTTTGTTCGGTACAAACCTTGCAATTGATTTTAAACTAACTTCCCGATGCGCTAGAGACTTGAAATTTTAAACATAGCTCAGAACTGGATGACAATGGAATATTCAGAAAAATTTTTTTAAAAAACTGTGCGTTTACGAGATAGTAATTAGAAAAATCGTAGTTACTGGACCGGGATTCGAACCCGAGCCTCAGTAAATACGATATCGGCGATATCGACAAGACTGGCGGATTACCAAAGAAGTTGGAAATTTTCAACGGATAAAAAAATTATTTAAATCAAAATAAATTTTTAAAAAATACCACGTTTTTAAAACGGACTAAAAAGTGTGAAATAACTTTTCCTAGCCCCATACAGGTTCCTAACCCCATACAGATTGTGAATTTTGAATAGCTATGAAAATACTTGTAAGATTTAAAACGACAAACGTGGGGCGCATGCCATAGATAATTAATTGATGCATGAATAGTGCTACTCTCTACAGTCCTTACTATTATCTTGCGCCCCACGTTTTTCGTTTTAAATCTTACAAGTATTTTCATAGCTATTCAAAATTCACAATCTGTATGGGGTTAGGAACCTGTATGGGGCTAGGAAACATTATTTCACACTTTTTAGTCCGTTTTAAAAACGTGGTATTTTTTAAAAATTTATTTTTATTTTTCGTTTCAGAATGTTGTAAACAAGACTTCTAGAATTTAATATGGAAAGACACACAACACAGAACAACGAACAAAAATCATCGAATTTTATTTTGAAAACCAACGGTCAATTGTTTCGACGTTTCAAAATAAAATTCGATGATTTTTGTTCGTTCACAGAAGTGTTGTGTAGCTTCCCATATTAAATTCTAGAAGTCTTGTTTACAACATTCCGAAACAAAAAATTGAAAGAATGACGAGATAAAAAAGTTGGAAGGAATTCAAACCATAAAGATAATTTTGCGCCACCCTGTACTTACCACCACACCAGAAATTAGAGTCCTTCCTCTTCCCCGGTTGCCGTAGAGCTTACTCCTTCTCCTCCTTCGAGAAACCGATTGCGTTTTTTTTCCAGTGGTATCCCCTGTAGGCCTATTCCACCATATCAATGCAAGAGCACTGAACGAAGTGCCCAACCTAAAAAAAATAAACATTAGTTTGCATATTGATTGTTTAGACTTAGACTATACTCACTTTTATTATATAATTTCACTATAATATACTTACGGCGCACTTCCTTAGCATCACCGTTCCATGGTGGAGAGGGGGGGGGGGGCGACGTCCCACAGATTGTGTTCTGCGGCGGCGCGACGGCGATAACGTCGGGGGAGGTTTTTCTTGTCCGGCCTGTCAAACGATCTCGAATGCCGGGTAGCAGCTGTAACATTCGTTGAAATCGAGATAAATATTACTAAACAATGAATTAATAATGAAATAAAATTAAATAAAAAATCTACACAATGCTTACCATACATGGCCTCCAGGATTTTCGCCTTGTTTAATCCTGCGTACCCCCTGGTTCCCGCCAACGTATACCCGTTTATAATTTCCGCCGAAAGGGCATCGTTGAAATATGCCTTAACTGCAATCTGAAAAAAAATAAACATCAGTTTGCATATTCATAAATTTGATACACTTACTTATATTATCGGTGTAATGCGTTATATGTACTTACGACGTTGTTGTATTCGGCACTTTCACCACCGAACGCCGTTACCTCCTCTGCGGACCGCAAAAAAAAAAAATATTAATTCACGCAACGGACATAATAAAATCTGCTACACTACCAATCGAAATATTTTCCGTGGAGGCCATGGAATAACGACTTTCGAAGTATTAGAGCCTGTTCAGACACGGCGGAAACCGCGCGATTTGAACCGCGTGGATCTTATTACATTAGCGTTTATGCATTCGTTCACACGCATCCCCGCGATCGAACAATCAAAAACAAAAATCGCGCGGTCGAAAAAGCGCGGTTTCCGCAGTGTCTGAGCAGGCTCTTAGAGAATATCACACAAGAAAATTTACAAGGCGGGAAACCATAACAGATCTCTTCCACACTTTTTGTTATATGTATACGTCTGATATTACAATTTCTTAGACAACTTCAAATAATACTGTCCAACAAATTTCAACTTTATTTTTGTATTTCGATTCCCACTATGCGATTCTTATAGAGTTTTTCGCGCTGATTCCGAATCTGTTTTTAATTTTTCTCCCATACGTACAGTTTTTGAGAAAATGGAGTTTAAAAAAAAGACATATTTTTCAACTTTGAACAAATATTGTGATGTTATTATATAAAAGATATTGAATTGATCTTTACAGCAACAGTTGGACTTTCCCGAATACAGTGATATATAATATTAATGCATCATAATTGTTTAAACATGTTTAAACGATCATTGAAGACGGAAAGACACCACTTTCGCACCAATTTTTGACGATATTTTTGAATTTATCTCAAAAAATAAGCGTTCAGCGGAAAATCAAACTATGCGACGCGATAGAGCAGACTTTTATCTTGAGCAACCACCCTTTCAAGTTTCGAACGTCGACGTTTTTTTCGAACCAGAAAGCAAAATATTTTCGCTCGACATGAGTTGCGGCCAGTGGCGCTCACTACTAGAATGGTCGTTCGCCGCTCCGTATCCCGTCGCTGCGCCGTACACCGTCTAGAGCGCCACTGGCCGCAACTCATGTCGGACGAAGATATTTTGCTTTCTGGTTCGAAAAAAACGTCGACGTTCCAAACTTGATAGGGTGGTTTCTCAAGATAAAAGTCTGCTCTATCGCGTGGTATAGTTCGATTTTCCGCTGGACGCTTATTTTTTGAGATAAATTCAAAAATATCGTCAAAAATTGGTGCGAAAGTGGTGTCTTTCCGTCTTCACGCGGAGTTAGACCAAATCCAAAACAATATAGTGTATAAAAAAATAGATCCTCCATAAGACTATTTATTCATTGGTTTCGTGATTGTTGAGAACAATCCATACTACATATGTATACTTACAGGGTTTTTGATGCGAGGGCGATCCATAATGGTGTCACTACCGAACAGAACCACACGAACTCGAACAGAACACAAACTCGAACGGGACACGAACTCAAACAGAACTCGAGCAGAAAATCGACGCGCGCGCGCGAGGGTGGTTTGCAAAGCCTGAGAAGGCACGCGGATCGCGTCTCAGAATCTGAGACTCAGATGCTTCTGACTGCAGTGATGCCGGAAACAGTGGGCCGTGGGCCGTTCGTCTGAGTCGCTGGTTTCCCCTTCCCTGACGTATCGTCGTATCCGTGTTGACTGCGTTGCCTGTGTTGGTCCCTGTTCGCTTGCACGCGCGCTACACACAAGCGTACCTCTCAGTACCTCTACTCTGTCCGTGTGAACTACCCGCTCGACTGATAGACGCCGACGCGTTCCTTCGATTTTCACGTTGCCGAAGTTTCGGAAGCATGAGACGGAAAGTCGGAATTTGGAGACGACGCGCATTTGAATCCCGGCACAGCGCGACGCGGCGCACATTTTGCTATAACTTTTGATCTAAAAGAGATATCGAAGAGAAATTTGGGATAATTTTTTTTTTTAAATCAGGTTTAATGATGCAAACAGAAATATATTTTGTATTTTGTAAATAATGTTTTCGTTGATTTTTAAAAGGTATAGCCGGATAAGATATTGGTCAAAAGTGTCCATCCAAATTGATTTTTAGTCACGTCATGTTCAACAGAAAATTATAAAAAAATTTGTGAATATTCTACCTAATAGCATACACGACTGAGATTTTTTTCAAAATTTTTGGTTGCAAAATCGATTTTTAAACAAATCGGAAAACATAAAATTGCCGATATTATATCAAAGTCTTCAGTTGACCACATTTATATTATTACGTTAGTTGTGTCTCCTCCTGATTATTAATGTGTATTTTTTTCAGATTTTTCGGATTACGGAAACATGTTTTAAACCTCCAAACATTCGGAGAAAATGCATATTTTGTATTGTAGTTTTAGAGACACTGTGAGACGAAATCTGTGTAAAAATCAAAGAACTTTCGATAGAAATGAGATAGAGCCATGAAATTTTTTTAAAATTAAAGCTGAAACTTTGCAGAATATGAAATAATTATGAAGATTTTGGTACGAACGTTTTTTAACCTTGAGAAAATTCGTTAAACTTGCACAATTTTAAGAAAATTGTGGTTTTTTCAATACCACGCGCGGGAAAAAATTTTTTTTAACATACGACACATCATTTCCTGTAGATTTTTTCACGCTGATTTCAAATCTTGTCTCAAAATTTGTCTACGACCTCAGGATTTTGCAAAACATCGATTTTTGTGAACAAAACTAATGTAATCATTTTTTCGTTGAATGATTTGGCAACCCACTAGTTTGAAGGAATATTGTATTCTCATATATAAAACACATAAAAAATAATCATAATGAAGTATTTGGACGTTTACTTAACGTATATCACGCCAGCGATAATCGTAGCGATACGTCAAGTGATCGTTCGTCAAGTGATATACGTTAAGTAAACGTCCAAATACTTCATTATGATTATTTTTTATGTGTTTTATATATGAGAATACAATATTCCTTCAAACTAGAGGGTTACCAAATCATTTCAACGAAAAAATGATTACATTAGTTTTGTTCACAAAAATCGATGTTTTGCAAAATCCTGAGGACGTAGACAAATTTTGAGACAAGATTTGAAATCAGCGTGAAAAAATCTACACGAAATGATGTGTCGTATGTTAAAAAAAAATTTTTTCCGCGCGTGGTATTGAAAAAACCACAATTTTCTTGAAATTGTGCAAGTTTAACGAATTTTCTCAAGGTTAAAAAACGTTCGTACCACAATCTCCATAATTATTTCATATTTTGCAAAGTTTCAGCTTTAATTTTAAAAAAATTTCATCGCTCTATCTCATTTCTATCGAAAGTTCTTTGATTTTTACACAGATTTTGTCGGTTTGGCCCGTAGTGCGCCGCGTCGCGCTGTGCCGGGATTCAAATACGCGCCGCGCCGTCTCCAAATTCCGACTTTCCGCCTCATGCTTCCGAAACTTCGGTAACGTGAAAATCGAAGGAACTCTCGGCGTCAATCAGTCGGGCAGGTATCACACGGACAGAGTAGAGGTATGCTTGTGTGTAGCGCGCGTGCAAACGAACAGGGACCAACACAGGCAAGCGCAGTCGACGGCCCACGAATATCCCATCACTGTTGCTTCTGCTTTTCGCGTTTCTGAGAAAGGTGCGCGCAGTAGGTACACACCCCTGCCATTCATTGCGTTCGAGGCGCTTTTTCGGGGTTTTGTTTAACGATGTCAGCGTGATTAAAACATTTTTGGTAATTCTTAATTTACTAAAAAAGGAAAAGCTTTGTATCTATTGTATGCCTACATGTTCTCCAACAGCTGTACCTACATTAACAAAACCAAGATAGAATATTTCATTTCCATTTAAAGGAAATTAATCGCATACATATATTTATTAGACTCTATTTAGAAACTTTGTACGAATCTGACTCGATATTGTCGGGCAAGGGGTTAATGATGAGGGCTGCGCCCCACAGTGGGACAAACCGATGAATTCTGTGTAGAAACCAAAGAACTTTCGATAAAAATGAGATAGAGCGATGAATTTTCTTCTAACTCACAGCAGAAATATTGCAGAGTATATGGGAAAAATAGAGAGAGAGAGACAGAGAGATTATAGTGCGAACGTTGTTTAGCCTTGGAAATCTGTGCTAAACTTGGAAAATTTCAAGAAAATTGTGGTTTATTCAATTCCATGTCCGGATAGATTGTTTTCTTCACATGCTATACACCAGAGTTGGACAAAACGTAATTTCAATTACAATTACAATTACTGTAATTTGAAATTCAATCGAAATGTCTAAAATGAAACTAACAAAAAACATATGTTAGAAAATATGTATTATTTACTAGCGGTTCTGCTCGGTAATCGGCGCGCGATCGTCAGACCGAATCAAGCTTTACTGTATACTTCCATTGTTGTTGATTTTTACCACGTTTTTATTAGCTCGCTTTCTTGTTTGTCTGTTTGTTTTTTGCATACATTTTAAACTCTCCGCCGGAGAGTTGGGCAAAATATGTAATTAGATACTTTCGGATCACGAATAATACATACAAAATTTCTAATTAGTTACTCGAGGATTTAGATACAAAAGTATTTTATATTCGAAATTTAATCAGATACTTTTCTATCCGCAGCAGAAGGATTCGAAGCAACGGATACATTTGTAAATAGTATCTGTATCTAATTCAAAGATCCTTTTGGATCCTTCAAGATCCTTTTGGCCAGCTCGAGGCTTGAATGAACACGGGTAACCCGACGGCTAGCCCGGTATATCGTTGTAAAATCGCTAAAAATGCAGTTGCTGAACTTGGTTATTATATGAAATATCACATAATTCTTTCACGGAGCGATGCTAGGAGGGTCCGGGGCGTTCTTCCGATTAAGAAAAGACTAAACCCGATAGAATTAGGACTGTGTCTAGTAGTTTTGTTCGTGAAAGTATATTCGAAATTTGTATTTAAATACAATTTCTGCTCTTCTCTGCTGGCTAGGGCGACGAAGTGACGAAGGCCTCGAGAGCCTTGGCCAAGTGGTGCAATAAACACGGCCGGGCCCGAGGCCCCTCGTCGCTTCGTCGCCCTAGCACGGAGGATGGGCAAAAATTGTATCCAAATACAAATTTCGAAGATACTTTCACGAGTAAAACTACTAGACACAGTCCGAATTCTATCGAGTTTAGTCTTTTCTTATTCGGAAGAACGCCACGAACTGGCTCGTGTCACTTTCGCGAGAAGATTACGAAAAATAAACAAGTTTAGCATTCGCTTGTTAGCGGTTTCATGCCGAGATACCTGGCTGGCCGTGGGGTTGCCCGGCCGTGTTTATTGTACTACTATTGTGTTCTGGGCTCAGATAGCTGGATGGCCCAAAGTGCCCACCCGCCATCGCCCGAGGACAGTTCTGTTTATTCTCATGCGTCCCTATTCAGAACGTCACGTACGCCCAGTTCCTACCATAAATCCTTCCGATCTTAAGGGTCGCCTCGACATCAGCCCTCGACTTTGCTAACGGTATAGAACAGTGGTCGGCAACGGTTGCTTGTTCGGCCCGATTTCGAGCCTGCGCCTCCCGCACGTCTCGCTCCCCGTGGCGGCCCACGTGCTCAGGCCCGTACCGCATGAAATGTGCGTGGCGCATTAGGGCGACACCGGTATCGATACGTTTCCACATTACCATGGAGGTACTATCGTCAATGCGTTCTTTTTCCGTGGTTTCCCCTGTAGGCCTATTCCACTATGTCGTATGATAATTTCGGTGTATTAAATCGGAAAAGCGCACCCGGTTGAATGATGCTACTCTATCGTCTGCGATGCGAGCAGCGACGTCTAACCTTTCATTCGATATATATGATATACCAAGTACGTCTTTAAACGTCCACGAAGAAGTTTTTCTGAATGACTGAATAAAATTTTGGCAATGGAATTCAAAACTATTTTTCAAACTAATCTTACTAGTTTATTTTTCAAACTTTTCTTCCGAAATTATCATACGAGATAGTGGAATAGGCCTACAGGGGAAACCACGGAGAAAAACCTATTGACGATAGTACCTCCGTGGTAATGTGGAAACCTATCGATACCGGTGTCGCCCTAATGCGCCACGCGCATTTCATGCGGTACGGGCCTGAGCACTTGGGCCGTCACGGGGAGCGAGACGTGCGGTATAGAAGTATAAAAGGTCCAAATACGTGCTTCCTTCGGCTGGCTAAAAATCACATAGTTGGGAGGTATACATCTGGAAGGGCCTCGCCTGTTGTCTCGCTTGTTCCTTCGCGCGGAGGGTTTTACAACGGAACGCATTTATATTGTGTATACTTGACTAAATGACTTGTGTATAATTTTAAGATAGAGTTAAAATTATAATAAACGCATAGGCTTTCTTAAAAAATTTTTTTAAATATTGCATTGTCATCCAATTCTGAGCTTAAAATTTCAAGTCTCTAGGTCATCGAGAAGTTAGTTTAAAATCAATTGCAAAATTGACAGACAAACAAACAGACAGACAAGAAAGCGAGCTAATAAAAACATGGTAAAAAAGATTGAAAAGATAATAATAAACTAAAAATTATAACATTAATTGTAACAGGTAGAGAGTAGAATAAAAACAGCATATTATAAAAATAGTGGGTATAAAACATTCTATTTTAAATTTTCGTGTAGAAAAACAAGTTTTTCAACATTTTCGGACAGTAATTTAGTTCGAGTAGCTATTACAACATTTCTTGCTGTAGAAAATAATCGTTTGCTACGTGCTTGCGTTGCAGGAATATTCCTTTCATACGGATTGCTGAAATGTTCAATAATAACGATGACACTTTTGAGAACCCCAAATATTGTATTATTCTATATGCCGAGAATTTTCGGGATTCCCGAGAATTAAAATGGTACGGCAAGGGGTTCAGAGGGAAGAAGTAACATTCAATTTTTGTTTTTGATTGTTCGACCGCGCGGATGCCTGCGAACGGGTACATAAAAGCTAATCAAATAAGATCCGCACGGTTCAAATCGCCGTGTCTGAACAGGCTCTAACGGCACTCGCGCCACCGTGCTGCCATCTTACAACGGCATTCGCGCCACCGTGCTGCCATCTTACAGCGGCCCGAAATCGGCCAAAATTCGGCCAAAATTCGGCCGAGGGCCGGTTCGGCCAAAATTCGGCCGTGGTCCAAGTTACGAGCCCTCCCGCGCGGATAGTCCCTGGTCAGAACCTTGGCCCAGTGGGCTTAGAGCCGCTTCGAGGGACCTTCAACACAGTGCCCGTCTCGCTACCTGCCCTCGGCCCGCCGGGCTCGTGTTCAGCCAGAGACGGCCTGGTTGACTGGGTGTATGTACCATTGCCGGCGACACTACGGTTAGCCTTGCAATCCGTCCCAGCTTCGGTGTATACTGGGTAGGAGCTTCATCGCTTCCAATGCCTTCAAATGTATAACCGGCCTGGTAGGATTCAAGTATTGCCGAACCGAGTGGATAAGGACTCAACATCCAACTTCCTTTTAAACCCGGGATCACTGCCAGGACTCGTTCCACAACCACCATGTCATAACGTGACCGCCCTGAATCGCTCTCCAGACGCGCAAATATATATCGACACGGCGAGACTATCATATATTTTCACGGTGCATACGATCAACTTTTAAAAATCGCAAACACTCTTATTATTTTAAATATGGCTAACTCATTTTGTCGATTATAATTTGAAAAAAGTTAAATTTTGATGTAGAAGTTGATAATATGAAATCTGTATTTATTTCCTCACAACTTACTTTATTTTAAAAAAAGTATAGTACGAACAATATATGAATTGGTGGCTGGAGCAATGTTGAATGTGAGATGTCCTTAAGAAGATTAGCTTTTATTATTTTCCCATAAAATCCAAATGTGCAAATTTGAAATCTCACATCCAACGTTGCTCCATCCACCAATACATATATTATATTTGATGTAATACATATAATATAAAACAATAATAATAATATGTAAGTAGAGGAGGAATGTAATAAGAATTGTAACCCTAAGGGGAAATCAATAAAGTAATATATACATATATGTAATACAATAAATACTTATTCTTAATTATTGATTACAAAATGAAATAGTTCTTGTTACTTTAAATCTTATCCTATAAGAAAAGACTGCTTAAAAAGTTAAAGATCTAACTCTAAATCTTCTGTTTGTTTGCTGTAATGTTTTAATTTGCTTGTTCTTTTTAGCTAAAGTTCTTTTAGTGATACATTCGCGCTTCTCCTGCGTAATTCATTCAATAATTCATTTAAATCTTCAACTTTTTAAAGCAGTCTTCTGTTTGTTCGTTGTAATGCTTTAATTTGCTTGTTCTCTTTTGCTAAAGTTGTTGTAATGATATGTACATGCTTCTAATGGTCAGTTATCGTATCAGAATTGAGAAAATCACCAATTTCCTTTTCAAAGATATCTCTTGAAATGATAAATTGTCTTTATCAGTACAAGCAGCAGGTTCGAAACTATCATCTTCATCGGCAATTTCATTATTTAAGCTGAAAACAAATTATATGGAAATTATACAAATTTAATCTATTGCAGACTAAGTTCAAGTATTGATTATAAAGAGATTTATACCTTGCACTTTCATTTTCTATTTTAATATTGTACATGTTCATCGCTTCTATTGAGTTACGGTTGGAACTCCAAGAATTTCCAACAAAGCAATCACTTCCAAAAAGTTTAGAACAAACACTTGAATGAACAGAGGGCTAAAAATTTTCACAATGAATTGCTTTCATCCATTTTTTTCTTAAATGTGGATCTTTCGGAAATCTATAAATAAATAAATCTGTTTATTATAGGTTATGCGATATTAAGTATAAAATACTTACTTACTTGTAAAAAGATATATTTGTATCACGCTTCTGTCGTTCTTTACAATTCTTTATGCAACTAGTTTGCACCGTTTTTCCAAATATTTACGAAATAATACATAAATATACTTGTATATCTCGCTTTTATATCGCTATCCACCATTTTGAATTATCTTAAAACGAGGCTGGTGGCACCAGATACTCTTTAATCTTGGAACACGACATCGTATGCACATACTATACCTATGCCGGGTCTATAAGGCACCCGATCCAGATTTGACCTCGAAATTAGTTTGAGCTCCGTCCAGTAGGGGAGCTGGATACAATTTCTACAGTTGAATGTCGAGAAGTACAGCAGCGCCAACGGGACACTGCATCAGAAATGTTGCCGGTAAGTCAGGTTTCATCACGCCTGCTTACAGAGCCTCCCGGGCAGATATCAAGCTGCCGAATAATGTAAATTACGCCTCGGAAACGCAAAAGTAGACCACTTTCGCAAGCTCCAGCGCTAGATTGATCTTTTATCTATCGATTCTGACTACGTAGGGCCCCTAAATGTGCATTAGCGAGACGTGATTAGTCACGGGCTGGACCATCGCGCAACGCGCCTAGGCACACGTACGCGCTGCCCGAGCGGTGAGTGTGTGAGTGCCTCGCGCGGTACGGTGTCGTGCCTGCAGAGCCTCCCGGGCGGATATCAAGCTGCCGAATAATGTAAATTACGTCTCGGAAACGCAAAAGTAGACCACTTTCGCAAGCTCCAGCGCTAGATTGATCTTTTATCTATCGATTCTGACTACGTAGGGCCCCCAAATGTGCATTAGCGAGACGTGATTAGTCACGGGCTGGACCCTTGCACAACGCGCGTAGGCACACGTACGCGCTGCCCGAGCGGTGAGTGTGCGCCACACACTCTCACTCGAGATCACCAACGTAGCATCATCGTCAGCCGTATAACCATACAAGTTACCGGCAACACTTCTCATTCTCTGTTTTACCGATACAGTGACTGAATCCGGGTGACTGTCGTGACTGAATGATGTGAAACAGACGTAAGCGCTCGTAGCGGAAAAAATGCCGAAGCTGTACTTTCACAGAACGAATCCTTTTGAGGTGTATTTCTGCGGCGTGACGAACTGTTGTTTTAAATAGGTATGGTTTAACATAATAATCGTTGCATTGACATTGTATGTGTCCTCGCTAGCGCTGGAGCTTCCAACCTTTTCTATAAAGATCCTACTTCTCTCGATATTTAAGAAAATGTATGTCTCTTGACAGTGGCAGCACTGTCGCGCCGCCAGTGCTTCTCGCCGCTGCGCTACAAGCTGCCGAATAATGCAAATTACGCCTCGAAAACGCAAAAGTAGACCACTTTCGCAAGCTCCAGCGCTAGATTGATCTTTTATCTATCGATTCTGACTACGTAGGACCCCCAAATGTGCATTAGCGAGACGTGATTAGTCACGCGGGCTGGACCCTTGCAACCTTGTATACGTATACAGTATCTAGCGGTGTGTGAGTGTGCCACCACACTCTCGCTCGAGTTGGATCGGGTGCCATAAGTATATATGGTCTAAGGTACAAACTATTAGAAGCAGAGAGTATATGCAGGGGGAGAAAACTCTTATGTATGACCTTGGACTGCTTGGATTTAGTTGAGGGAATTAGGATAGATGGCACCACGATCACAGCACTGTAGGTTGAGGTCCCCAGATGTGTGGGAGACTTCTCGCTATCGGCGCCTACTCGCCGCCTCGGCCCAGTGCCGAGGTTATGTCCGATGATCTCGCGGGACGAAGGAAATGGTAGACAGGAAAAACTCACTGCTTTATGGACAACCGTCCAGCTCGGGTGTTCAAGCTCAAGAGAGAGAGCGGGAGCTCGGCGTTGCCAACGGCTTCCGCCGATCCCCACTCTCGCAACATGGGAGTGGGGGAACAGAGCCCCTACACACTCCCCTCCGAGTGGAACGACACAATTTATTTATAACATTTAATATTTACAATGGTATACCGGTATGTACAATATTTACAATAAGTGTGTTGATCGCAACACATAACTCATGGTCTAGCCCGTGTATCTGCTGACATAGTTGCAGTTTTTTTGGAGTACGTCCTCAATGGTGGACGAGACTGACCTGAACAGTCGGGCATAGACCTTGTATTTCCAGGCACTTCGATAACCGGAAGATCCGGTATAAAGAATGCCGGTTTTAAGAGCTCTGTTGATACTGTCTTTTCAGCACCGTTGACATCAACACTAAATAATCGCTCGTTAATTCGCTTTACAATTTTATGAGGGCCGGAATATGGTTGTTCCAGAGACCTCTTCGCCATGCGGCGTAAAAATACATGAGTGCATGTTTCCATGTCTTTAAACACGAACGCTCGCCTGTTGCTATTGTGCACAACGGGCACAGGACGCACGTCGCGCATATATTTCTTGAATTCCTCCAAGAATACATTCGGATCTGGTGCAAAATCCTCATATAGGAAGAATTCCCCTGGCAATCGCAGGGTTGTCCCGAACAAAAATTCCGCCGGGGATGCATCGACGTCCGCTCGCACATGCGTGCGGAGTCCTAACAAGACGTTGGGAAGCACACGCGACCATTCCTTGCCAGTATGGCACATGATCGCAGATTTGAGCACGCGGTGCCACCGCTCTATCATGCCGTTCGATGCGGGATGATAAGGGGAAGTCCTAATACGATCGCAACCAATCAGCGATAATAACGCTGTGAACAAGCGCGACTCGAACTGAGCCCCCTGATCGGTGGTTAACACCTTGGGCGCGCCATAACGCGAGACCCACACGTCAAAAAACGCTCTGGCAACAGTCATTGCATTAGTGTCCCGTAAAGGAACTGCTTCTACCCATCGCGAAAAGCGATCTATAAGGGTTAGACAATATGAAAAACCTTCTGATGACGGTAAAGGACCGATAATGTCCAAGTGAACATGATCGAACCGTCCATCAGGAGCAACAAAATGCTCAGGGAGGTGACGACAATGTCGATTCACCTTGGACTGTTGACATTTGATGCAATTTTTGCACCACAATGCTATGTCTTTGGTCATATTTGGCCAGACATATCTTTGCCGAATCAAACGATCCATTACCCTCGCCCCCGGGTGGGAGGGGTTGTGAAATAGGTCAAACACCGACCTGCGAAGCGCACCAGGAATGTATGGGCGAATCGCTTCACCGGAGATCTCGCATTGGATCGCGACATGATCCGGACCCCATAATAACTTCCTTAGTTTGAGAGGAAAGTCGGGAGAACTGCAAATGAGCTTGAGCTGCTCATCATTTGCTTGCTCCTCAGCAATGTCCTTGAGTGAGATCTCAAGGGGTAGTCTGAGAGCTGATACTCTAGACAATGAGTCGGCGACAACATTTTCCGGTCCCGGAATATACCGAATCGTCGTCGTAAATTGTGCTATATAAGATAGCTGGCGAGATTGTCTCGGAGAAGCTTTCTCTGGGCGTTGCTGAAACGCATAAATTAGCGGCTTGTGATCAGTAAGGACCGAGAAATCTCGACCTTCCACAAAGTGCCGAAAGTGCCTAATGGCCTCAAAGATTGCGGTCAGCTCCCTGTCATAGGCGCTGTATTTGGCTTGCGCCGGAGAAAACTTTTGGGAGAAAAACGCAAGGGGTTCCCAAAGGGAGTTCTTTCCTTGCTGCTCAAGGGCTGCGCCCATTGCAAAATCGGACGCATCCGAAACAATTCGGAGCTCTGCCCCTACCCGCGGATGCACTAATAAGGTTGCCTTGGCAAGGGCTTCCTTTGTCTTCGCGAAGGCCTGCCTCGCGACATCCGTCCATGGTATCTCTCTCGTATCATTCTTCTTCGAATCCCGAAGGAACTCATTCAGCGGCGCTTGCAAATGCGCTGCATGAGGAATGTTCCTCCTATAGAAGTTAGTCATACCCAAAAATTGGCGTAAATCCATCACACGCTTGGGTTCGGGAAACAGAAGTATAGCTTCTACTTTAGACTTCAGCGGTTTGATACCGTCCGAATTGATCAAATATCCGAGAAACTCTATCTCTTCAACTCCGAATACACATTTGCTCGGGTTGATACGTAAACTATGCTCTTGGAGCCTTTGGAGAACCAGACGAATATGATTCTCATGCTCCTCTTCAGAGCTAGATGCTATGAGAATGTCATCAATATAAATAAAGACAAAATCAAGGTCCCCTAGTACCCGATTGAGAAACCGTTGAAACGACTGGCTGGCATTTTTAAGACCAAACGTCATGAATAAAAATTCGAATAACCCAAATGGAGTGGTCACCGCCGTCTTTTCAACATCTTCAGGAGCCATAGGGACTTGATTGTAAGCTTTGTGAAGATCCAAGGATGAAAAGATCTTCTTGCCATACAAGTTTGAAGAGAAATCGTGGATGTGAGGAGTGGGGTACTTGTCAGGGATGGTTACCCTGTTCAGACCTCGATAGTCCCCACAAATGCGCCAAGTCCCGTCTTTTTTTAGAACCATATGAATGGGACTGGCCCACGGACTGGAGGAAGGGCGGCAAATGCCCGCCTCCATTAAAGTCCTGAACTCTTCTTTCGCGGCCTTCAGCTTTTCCGCGTTGAGACGCCGTGGTCTCTCCGATACCGGAGGACCGGTTGTCAAAATATGGTGGAAGACATCCGCCTTGTTTGATGGTGCGAGTTTCGAAGCTCCCGACACCTCAGGGTAATCCAATAGAATTTTGGAGAATCGCGACTCGGGCACAACTGTGCCAATCGAATGATAGGAAGAATGTCGCGAGGAGGCCACCGCGAAGACGTTTGTCTGCGGGTCTACAAGTCGCTTTAAACGAAGATCGACCAACAACCCGTAATGTTTTAACAGATCCGCCCCTATAATCGCGTGTGGCACCGCGGCAATACAAAAGTTCCAATTAATTGGTCGACGGAGACCGAGATCTAATGACCTGAAGGATTCGCCGAATGTGTCTATCGACGTATTATTCGCCGCAATTAATTTTAACCCTGACGGACTACCACGAATGAACGGACTGGCCGGAACCAGTGACAGGTCCGCGCCCGTATCAATGAGGAACAGAGTTCCTGATGTGCGATCGCGCACATGGAGACGGGGTGTACTTGAATTAGCCCCCGTACCCGCCTCAGCTACGGAAGGCGCTTTTAGTTTCCCGCTTGGAAACTGTTATATTTATCGCACCAAGCCTTGCACGACGTAGGGTTCTTCGGATATTTCCTATGAGCCCAGCACAATTTTGGCCCTGCCGAAGGATCACGCGATCTAGAACGGCCACGACGCGCGGGCGTTGCTGAGCGTGACCTCTGCCTCTGAAATTTGTTCACATCTATACGTAACTTGGCGAGTTCCGCCGAGATACGTTTCAATTCTCTCTCAATAGAGGATAAAGAAGACTGCGAAACAGGAGCTTCGCAGGAAATTGAGGTTTGATTAGCCACTGCTGAGACAGCACGGTCAGAAGGACCAGCAGATTCTGCTATTTTGTCAGCAACATCGGCTAACTTGTCTAAATCAGTGAACCCAGTCGATGCAAGGATTGCGCGATGACCAGCCGGCAGGTGGTCAAGAAAGACACTACGAACGACGGCATCGTCGCAGGTGCCATCGTTTAAATTACGCAGTCGATTTAGAATCAGGGAAGGCTTGCCGTCAGACACCTGTCCCTTTAATAAGCGACGGAGGTTGGTTTCCGCAGATGGACCATACGTCGCTATGATGCGTCGTTTGATCTGTTGGAATATATCCGGAGGACGTGGAGACAATAATAGAAGATCTTTTACACACGTCGCGACATCGTAATCTATCGCCGCCATGATGGTATCGGCCATAGTCGCTTCGGTGGTGATGCGGGCTGCCCGCATCCTACCTTCCGTTTGAGCGAACCACAAAGATGGATCGTTATGGTAAAATGGGGGCATCTTGGGGACGCGGTAATTCTCCACATGATTTGAGTTACTACCTCCCCCAGGCCCCGGCCCACTGCCTCCACCGGATGACGGCCCAGAGCCACCGGTAGACATCTTGGACCAATTTCAAACCAACAAGAGAGAAAAGAGAAACAACTTTACCCTCTGCGAAAACCACGCTCCTGCGTATATAAACACGCGCGAAACAAAGACGACGAGCCGGTCTGAAGGACACACACTCGTCAAACAGTCTCAGGTGAAAAGGAATGCAAGAGAAAAAAAAAAATAAACACTATGATTCTTGGGTGCGTTACAATAACAAGGTCACCCACCAAGCTACGATTTTGCCCTCAAGCCTGAGCTGTTTGAAATAACGATCGCGACCCGTGGGAAACGATAACACGCAAAAACACGCCTAGCTAACGCGAATAGAAAAAAAACGAGCTCGCGCAATTCAAAATCTGAACCTGGAAATGCAGAACGCGAGACTCTAACAGTTAGAACCGCAAATAACGCAGAACACTAATGTGTATGAAACGAAAAAATGACGCTTGCAGCAATATACAAGAATCGCGTCACGCGATTTAATACAGCGGTCGCCGGACCAACGCGCGCCAAAAATAACGGACGAATATCACGCACGAAGCCATGTGACAGACCAATTTGACCGCGCGAAGCAATATGGCGGACCGATTCGAACGCGCGAAGATTACGCCCCAACAACAAAAAAATGGCACCCGCGCGTAACGAAATCACGGACGCAAGTAACGCTAACGCAAATGTTACATACAAATCGTTTCTATACACGTGCGCGAGCACATCACGCACACAACGCGTTTCACTAACACAGTCGCACACTTGAGCACGAGAGGGGCACGACCGTTGGGAGATTCCCACGTGTCCGCCGGCACCACGCCGTCGTCGCTGATCTGCCTCCTTGAATCACCAGGAATCCCTCGTTGACGACGAGGAACGGCTGCAGCGAAGGAAGGCGCCGGTGTCGGTGGCTTCACGCAAAATCCAGTAGATCATCACCCAACGTCTCGTTCCCACGAAGAAAGATGCCAAGATGGCGGATCCAGACCATGTACACGGGAAGACGATGACGACTTGCCGTTACGACAAAATGTCGGCCTCGGTTCTCCTTTGTTTCAGGACGAGTGCTTTCAGCACTCTCTTCTTGGCTCGGATGCTTATTGCACCGCTTCCGAGTCGCTCATAGGAGATGAGCCACGTGCTGACCCATGGATTTGCACGTGGTGTGCAAACTGCGCAGCACACTTTCTCACCCAACACGGCGAATGCGCAGGAATCCTGCTACATTGTCCCAACGAATGAATCACGTCGGGGTCACCAATTGTAGGTTGAGGTCCCCAGATGTGTGGGAGACTTCTCGCTATCGGCGCCTACTCGCCGCCTCGGCCCAGTGCCGAGGTTATGTCCGATGATCTCGCGGGACGAAGGAAATGGTAGACAGGAAAAACTCACTGCTTTATGGACAACCGTCCAGCTCGGGTGTTCAAGCTCAAGAGAGAGAGCGGGAGCTCGGCGTTGCCAACGGCTTCCGCCGATCCCCACTCTCGCAACATGGGAGTGGGGGAACAGAGCCCCTACAGCACATCACGTGATTAACCATGATTGGACATGACTGATGTTGAATCCCTGGCGCTATTGGTCGCTACTATTTGATCATGAAGTTCTTACTGCATGTGTTTGATTATAACCTCCAAAATCACTGTCAATTGTCAATCACAGAGTCTCGACCATTGTTGCGGACTACGATTTTTCAATTTATAGAAGACATTTTTATATTGTTTTTATATTCTTTCATGTTGTGTTGAAAATTTGATTAATAAGCTTCAAAAAAGGAAGTTTGCTGAGTGTCAAATCAATTGTAGAAATAATTTTTCAAAATTGAGCGACACTCAGTGAACTTATTTCATTAGAACTTATTTTTCGAACTTTACTTTGTGCATAATAATACATTTTTTAAAAGGATAGTGAGGTGCAGATGTGGAGTGCAGCAGCAAGTATAAAAATTGAAACATCTAATATCATTATAATATTATTCTGTATTATGTATATATGTATTATTATATAATAAAATATTGTTAAAATGAACTATTGTTACAAAACATGTTATGTCCTTTTACTTCTAACGTTAAAGTAATCGTACTGTGCAGTGCTGTACAGTAGGTATATGTGTGTGTATGTTGGTGTATGTGTATATCAGTGTATATGTGTTATAAAATAGTATAGCTATATATATAGGTTTTAGTTGAGATAATTAGGATAGATGGCGGTGCTAAGGTCCATACATTATGTGGCAAAGATACATGGATCACCGTGTGGTGATTGCGACCACGTTGGTGACCAGAGGAGGAGGATTACTCGTAGGGTCACCAGTTGGGATATGTATATATTCGGGAATTGATCGTGTCCCAACACCACGATCTATATCGCCAGTAGGGGGTCAGGACAAGGAATACTGGGAATGACTAATTCCACCCTTGCACGGTGAACACTCTTTATTAGAGCACGTCGATACAATAGTAGACGTAACGAAGACGAGACACGTCTGCACACGCAGACCGACAACCGAGAA
>CAXAAD010000035.1:0-24076 GCA_963966675.1 Lasioglossum calceatum
CCAAATGAATTTATTTATATAAAGTTTTAAAAAATACCGGAAATTTAATGCCAAACTCTTTTTCATATTTTTTACAGATTTGTTCTGGTGAATCATGAAATTTGTTATATTTTTCATATAGTCATTCTAAAATATTTAGCAATAATAATGATTTTTTAAAACATTTTTGTCGTTTTTGTAAATAATCTTCGTGTGCTAATTTAGCATCATATTCATTATCTTTTAACCTTTTTATTTATCGTATAATTGTATTGCGATTTTTATGCAATATTTTTGCTATTTTAGATATATTGGGTTTACCATTTTTTCTTTTTAAAGAATCAAGTTCTAATAAATCTTTTAACATTACTCTTTCTTTAAAAGTAAAATGATGCTTTGTTTTATCCATTTTAAAAAATACTTTCTTTTATATACAAAGCTAATTATATAGTTTTTTGAGGTTGTGGGCGCGTGGTTGATTTTCTGAAATTTTGTGATAAAATGACTTACAAGTTAAAAAAAGTTTTGAGGTTCTTTCAAACAAATTTTGGAACCTTTATAAAATTCTGGTAGTAAGAAAAAAGTTTAGGTTTTGGTATAAAAATTATTCTTTATTTTAAATATATTTCTAAAACACTGATAAATCAACCTTTTAAAAAGTTATCTAATTATTTTATTTATATTTTTTATAAAACCTAAGCTTTTGTAATACTATCAAAATTCTTCGCTTAACGCTTAGAATTTTTTCCTAAGTATTTTGAAAAGCGCGGCAAAAGTTTTTTTAAACTTTAAGACATTTTTCATAAAATTATGAAAATCACCGCGAGCCAAGATTAGTTTAATATAATTACAATAATAATCATTTAAATAACTTCCTTCTCAAATATGCTTAAAAAATGCTTATATATATAATGTCAATAGATCTTGATAAAAAGTTTCAAGATTAAAGAAAGGAAATTATATAAAATAAAAAAACTGTTAAGTTTATTAAGTGTATTAACTATTAATGGAACTGCTGTGCCATCAACAATTGTCACCAGTCCTTATCAAAAATAAGAAAAAAATAATTGCTTAATTCAAAATAATTTTATTGAAAAATTATATAACGAAGATTATACTTGAACATTATCTTTGGTTTTATAAAAAATAAATTATTATAAATAATAAATTCATTTATTTATAGCGACAAAAACAGTTTTATGTTATATTTAAATAAAATATTTCTAAAAATAAAAGAAAATAATAGCAATTTATTATCATCTAAAAAAATTAATAATTTAGATATCGACAGTTTTGCTCATTTAATTTGAAAAAATTTCGGTCATTATTATTATTTATTTTGAAATTTAGGTATAAATCAATCAATTCGTAATATTTTATATATTAATAAAAATAATGAATACATTAAATATAATGAATTTACAGAAATTATTTGTATAAAAACTGAATTAGAAAAAAACAACAAAATTTTAAAGAAATAAAAAATAAAGTAAAAAACATCGAACATCAATGCAAAAATAAAAAAAATAGCGAGTTAAACAAAAAATATAATTTAGTTGAAAAATCAACATCAACTAAAATAAAAATTAGAATTAACAAAATAACTTTAGATAAAATAAAAATACTTTTTTTTGTTACAAAACAAAAAGGTTTATTTGTTAGAGAATTAACAAAATTATTCTTAAAATTTCCTCCATCATATGGTGACTACAGTTATAAACTTAATGAAGAAAAAATTAAGTCTTTTGCTTATTTAATTTGAAATAATTTTAGTTATTACTATAATTTATCTTGAAATTTAAGAATTAATTAGTCAATTAGAATCAATTCATACACTAGCTATACATAAGGATATTGAAAAAATTATGATTTTGAATACTATAAATAAAACTATTAATCAAAATACTGATACTATTGATTGGCAAACATTTAATAATAGAAATGAAAAAAATAAAATTAATAAAGAATTCAAGCATAATGATGAATTTAAAAAAATAATTAAAAAAAGAAAAACAACAACACCCGAACTACAAGTGGGGCCATCAGGTTTACAACCAACACAAGAACCACAAATAAATTTGTTCGATATCAATTTAAGAACGGCATTAATAGATTTAAGAAATAACATGCAAATACCAATGGAATTACAAGAACAAGATTATTGATGTGCTATTGCAGTTTTACAAAATATCTTAGCTAATAGTAAAATAAAAAATCCAAATGTAAATAATTTTTCTCAACAACAACTTGCTAATTTATTTAATAACGCAGGTAATTCTACAAATGATGATGGCATCTACAATTTTTCTATTTATAAATTTATTATGGAAAATAATTTTATTAAAGATTCTTTAGGTTTTAATTATTCTTATTTTGATTTAAACAGTTTCTTTTTTTATATTTTAGATGATAAACAAAAATTAATTTTATTACAAAATTTAATATTATAATCTCTTTCTAGAAATACTGCCGTTGGAGCTAGAATTATTTTAAATAATAATGAAAAATATTATGGGCATGATATTTTAATTATTGGTATTCAACCAAGATTAACCCTCTAGAAACGATTTATTTTGTTAGAAATCCCGATCATGAATCAGCTGATGGTGCAATTGACCCTAATTATGAAGAAAATACAGATACTTCAATAACGTGCTAAAAATTATTTAATTATTTATTTTTTAATTTACAATATGGCGATGTTTTAATAAATAGTGAGGTTTATTTAGAATTTATTGTTACATATATTAAACACTATAACAAAATTTGAAATTTTAAAAATTTATTAGCTCCTATTATAGATTTTTCAAATCCACATTTATTTTCTGATGATAATGATGAAGAAAATTTATTATTAAATACTTGTTTTGATTTTATTTCTGATTCAGATTAGAAAGATACTATGACTATAATAATGAAAAAAATATTAAGTATTCTAGGAACAATCACTTTAATTGGAACAAGTACAATAAGTTTAGTTGCTTGTAATACACCACAATATACTGAAGATGAATTAAAAAAAGAAAAGGAAAAAAATAATATAACTACAAAAGAAGGTATTTTATAATTAATGGCGCCACAAGAAAAAACCATTTAATAGTGTTGATGATAAGTATTATTTTGTCGTATGGTATATTAATAAAAATGATGATTGAAGAATTATTAAATTTAAACATTCTAATTTGCAAAAAAAAGTTTTAGATAAGTATAATGGGTATGAACTTAAAATGGCATCAGCGGTAATAGGTTCATTAGATTTAGTTGCTGATGAAAATCGTTTTGCACATCATTTTTGATGAGAAGTCGATGACGGAAGTCATTTTAAATATGTTTATCGTTGAAATAATGATATATCTACTCCCCCTAGTTTAGTTGTAAATAATAAAACTGGTGAAATAAAAGTTAAATAATAAATATAAAAACAATTTATTAAAATGGTTTTTATATTTCTAATGTAATTAATGATATTTTTTCATTATTTTTATTAAATAATTTTAAATTATGAATATTAATTTTTTATTTTTCTGTAAAAATTGTAATATCATAATTCCTATAACACCATATCCTAGATATTTCAATTTGATTTAAAGCAAATAGTTTACATAACGACAATAGGGGCATATTTAGGATTTTTATAATATATTGTTAAAGCAACTTCACCCGCAACTTATAAAGGAACAATTTTTACTGCTAAAAAAACATCAGAACCATAAGCAAAAGGTAATAATTAGCTTTTTTAATAGCCTTAGTTTCAAATTTAGACAATATTTTTTTAGTTTTATCAGTAATTTTATTAATTACTTTTTATTTAATAGCAATTATTTGTTTTTCATTTGGGGCTAATAATTTTTTAGTTACTTTTTGAATATAAAAATTTGGGTTTAAATGATTTAAAACTTTATTTAATTTAATTGGTGTTTGATGTAAGATATTTAATAATTTATTATTATATATTTTACTACCCCGCATTAAATTACTATTTAATAGTAGGTTTTTTACCAACAACTTTTTTATGAAGATTAGTTATAATGTTATATGACTCATTAGTATTAATTTTGCTTATTTTATCAATATTTAATCCATATTCAGATAATGATTTATTAGCATTTTTTTAATTTACGCGTGGTATTTTTTGAACCAATGTAGGGCTTATTTTTTGAATGTTTTTCTCAATTTTTAATAAATTATTAATTGTTTCTAATTTAGAAACTTTAAAACCCTTATAAAAATAATTTCGGACTAATTTTCCAATTTTATATAATAAAGTTTCATTATTAGCCTGTTTTGTAAAATAAAATATTAATTTATCAGATAAAACCTTTTTACCTGTAACTTGTTTTACAATATCTTCTAAATTATTAGCAATTATTACACCTAATTTTTCAAGCAATTTAGTTTCTTTTGCTAATTTTAAAATTCTAGTTGTGCGAGCAGCACGCATTAATTTACCAATTCCACCAATTGCTGGTAACAAATTTAGGGCAGTACTTTTTGCTGTCACTTCTGATGTTAATTTATCGTATATTTGATTTACTGCAAAATCTGTTGCTGTTTCTACTCCAAATAAGATAAATGCTGCGGCAAAATTAGATAAACCATCACCTAAACCAACAGCAGAATGCTACACCACCAGTTAAAACTGATAAAACAATGGCTAAAACTTGAATTCCTAAAAATTCTAATAACTGTAAACCAAAACTTTTTTCTTGTTGTTGGATTGACAATCTAGTTGGATTTTTTTAACAGTATAAATAAGAGCTGTTTTAGATGTTCCGATGGGCATTTTAAAAAGTACTATTTTTTAGTACTATTAATAATTTTTAATTTTAACATCAATCGGATTTGTTTAACCAGTAGCGCTGTTTTTACCTTCAATTTGAACTTCAACAGTTTTATCATTTGTAATATTAATTGGTCAATTTTCACCTTTACTTTCAATAAAGTAATCAAAATCACTTTCAGTTAAAGAACTATCTGCGGTTTTAACTGCTTTTAAAGCAACATCTTTAAATTGTGGTTTTAATTGCTCTGCTGTCGCCTTTGTTGGATCTGTAACATGAATAGTTGGTTTATCTAATTTATTAATTCCACTAATATTTATTTATGCATAAGTATGTTTAATAATTCCTTTTGGTTCAATTACTGCACCACCCAAATATAAAACTCTTTCCATAATTAAAGTATTACCCATACCATCACCTAATGCAGCACCACCAACTCTTAATTGAGTGTGGTCTTTTTTGCGTAAAATAAGGGGGTCATATTTTTTACTAAATTTAAAGGCAATTACATTAACTCCATTTGGTAATAATTCAATTGTTCCTTCTAAACCATCTTTATTAATAATTGGTAATTTTTTAGGAACCATATAGTATGTTGTTCCTTCAACAGTTTTCATTGCTCCACTTGTTGCAATTACATTGTTTATTTGGTCGTTTGCTCCAAGTTGTAACTGTAATTTATTGCGAATTCC
Source organism: Lasioglossum calceatum (assembly GCA_963966675.1). Taxonomy (NCBI): domain Eukaryota; kingdom Metazoa; phylum Arthropoda; class Insecta; order Hymenoptera; family Halictidae; genus Lasioglossum; species Lasioglossum calceatum. The sequence continues at coordinate 5,453 of CAXAAD010000035.1, forward strand.
ACGAATAAAATCAGCCGAACCCAATACAACTGTTTCTGATGGAGTAAAACCATTTTCATATATTTTATCCATAATTTCATCATGGATTTGTAAAGCATTAGTATCATCTGCTTTTTAGCATTGAATGGTTGTAACTATTTCTTTATTAATAATTTCTAAAATTTTATTGCGTTTATAAGCAACCTCAGTATCCATTGCTTGCTCAATATCAGCAGCCCAAAGATTAGGATTAAAATCACTTTCTACAGGATATAATTTACGAGCAAAAGTTAAAATTGTATCTAATTCAACAATTCCATCTTTAAATTCCACTGTTGAATATTTTAGTAGGTTATCATCAGTATTAAATACTTGTCCATTTTTTCCTAGACCTTCATTATATTTAATATTTTTCTTTCTTTTATATGTTAAACCAAATTTATTGGCTTCTTTTCACACAAATAATGCCTCTCAACTAAATTTTTGTTGATAAGTTTGTAAATATTATTGTTCAAATATTTATCGGTCTCTTTGTGTTGCTTGATTAGTAATATCTCCGAAAATTCTTTGTGGGTTTTGTGCCATAATTTACTTCCTTCTTTCTATTTATTAAATACATTGTCTGTATCTTAAAATATTGTTTTCTTTGTTTTCTACTTTTGGTACGCCACCAGCATTAACTGTTTGTACCTTAATTAATTCATCATAAACATTTTGCAATTGTGTTTTAATGATTTTAATATCATCGCTAATATCATAAGACTTTAATAAAACATTTTTAAATTCTTCATTATCAGTTAAAGAATTAATAAAGTCAATTACTTCAATTTATTTTAATTGAATTGTTTGTTGTTCAATTTGTGAAGTTAATTCAGTATTTTTTGTTTGTAATTCATTGATTTTCTGACTTATTATTTTCTAAATTACTTGCATTAAATTCTTCAACTTCAGCAGTATTTTCTAAAATAATTTCAGCATTTTTAATATCTAAACTACCATCTTCATTTTTAATAGGTTCATTATTTTCATCAATAAGAACATATTTTACATTTTTTTAATGCCATTGTCTTTCCTCCTATTTTTTAATATTTGTATTTGTTCTTTTTCTAATCGCTTTTTGTATAATTTCAAAACTATCTACTCTAAAAGACAAAAAATAGTGTTTAGTTTTTATATTTAACTGATTAAATACTGAGCATTTAATTTTTATCTCATCATCTTTTTTTAATTTCAAAAACTCAGTTAAAATAGATGGGTTATATATTGATAATGTTGAGTAATTTAATCCGTCTCATTGACATTTAGCCGAACAAGCATCAACTTCAACACCACCAGCAACCAGTGCCTTAATTTTAGTTTTAATCGTATTTTCATGTAATCTAACAGTTAACTCTAATTTATTAACTTTTTTATTTTTTATTTTAGATTTATTAGTTATTGATTTTTTAGGTAAATTACTTTTTGTTTGTGTCATTTTTATCAACTCCTTTTGTTATAAAATATTGTAAATGTTTTCAAGCATCTAATTCGTGCTCTGACATTTTAATATTTCCTTTATAAATATAATTTTTTTTAACAACTGGCGATTGTAAAATATAATTTAAATTAAATAGATATTTGCATAAAACTTTTAAACCACCAATGAATTTAGGAGTAGATAATGGATTTTTTATTTTTAAACCTTTGTGAAGTTGATAATCTTCAATTATTACAATAACTTTATTTAAATAAGAACAAATTTTTATTTTTAAACTCATTTAATATTAAATACATATTATTTATTGCTTCTTCATCATTTTTGGAATTAAAAGTAATATTATTAATTATTTTCTTTTGCAAAACATTATAAATAATAATACCAGTTTGTCCAATTCCAGTAGGGTCAATTGTAATAATATATTTTAATTTATTTGTTTTATTTTTTTGTCAATTTGTAATATTTTTCATCCATCTGATGCTAAATATAAAATATCGTTAATTTTGTAATGTTGCATATAAGAAGCAATTACATCTCACTTGTTTTCAAATAAAATTAAGTACATTTTGTCTCATTCTAAACATTGCAAATCATAATGCTTTTTATGATGTGAAATACAACAATTAATAGTTTGACAATTAACTCAATCAAATGATGTTGTTATTTCATTTCAAGTTTTATTAATATACAAACTTTTATATTCTGTCATTTATCTATACTCCTTAATTCTTTTTATTTGTTGCTTAAATTTCATCATTAATATCATTTACCGTTACTAGATAAGCTCGCATCATTAATTCTTGTAATTTATTTTTAATTTTTTTATTTCATTTTTTCATCAAATATTTGGTAGTAAGAAAAAAGTTTAGGTTTTGGTATAAAAATTATTCTTTATTTTAAATATATTTCTAAAACACTGATAAATCAACCTTTTAAAAAGTTATCTAATTATTTTATTTATATTTTTTATAAAACCTAAGCTTTTGTAATACTATCAAATATTTTCCTTTCTGTAAAAAAACATAATATTCTTTTATTGGTTAATATTTTGATATTTAGTAATTTATTTTAATATTTAATTACTTCGCCGCCCGCTTTACTTCGGGGTAAGCGGGGGCGGATAAGATATTTTGATAGAGTTTATCCCCCATACGGAAATAAACAAAAAACAGTTTACCCAGTTATTAATTACGCTTCATCCATCCCTAGACAACTTTATATAAAGAAAATAACCTTTTGGAGTTCCAATCCCTCTTGTTTTTTTAGTGTCCGATATTGTTTTTTTCGGTTTAACAACACTCTTTTTATGAAAACAAGCCAAAAAACACATGCTCTGACATTTCGCAAGTGATTAATCTTGCCGATAATTAAAGAAATAAATAGGAGTAGTAAATCCAATCGCTTTCACACTTTCTTTAAAGCTTCGTGCCATAGATGAGTTATCCATATTTAAGCATCAAAAAATATTAAGTTTTAAAGATTGAATTTTGGATTAATCGTTAGATAGTATATTTATTTTTTTATCTCATTATCTTTTTTAATTCTTTGTTTATTAAATATATTTTTTAGTAATATATTTAACAATTAAATAACAACTAAATAAAACAATTATTCAAAATTTTTTAAGAAAAGAAAGGATGGATTTTTCTGAAAAAACATATTTTATTAAGTGTAAAAGATACTATCTAACGATTAATCCAATAAATATAAGTATTTTTTACAAAATAAAAAGCACTTTATTCTTTTTCAATAAAGTGCTACATTTGCATTTACAATTTACAATTTTAAAAAAACCCTATTCAGACTTATAATTGAACTCATAAAGATATTAGAGAATGAGAAAGAAAATATAAAATTCGTAGTTGAGTAGTTAGTTTTTATACATTGATATTTTTAGCATTAAATTATTGATTAGAATATGGGATGATTAATGGCATTAAAGACCAAATTAATTGGTATAATTATGGACAATATTGAGGTAATGGAATTGCTATTTTACTAACACCTTTATTTACACACGGAATTCAAGGTATATTTGTTGCTAGTAGTAAACCAAAAGTAGATATGAAAATTGATATTCCACTATTAAAAATATCTAAAATGGGATTAGTATTTACAATTTTTCCTTTAATTACTTTAATAATTTCTTTAATTATTATTTGAATTGATAAATCAAAATGAAAAAAAGGCCATTTAAGACATTGCTTATATTGTCGGATTAATCCGCGCGTTATTCAACTAATAGTAGCAAAACAATGAAATAATTTAGATGGTATAACAGAAGAAAATGGTTGTATGTATTATTTAAGGGTTTTAATTAATATCTTAGAAATTGTGGAATAATATACCACTTACTTATTTAAATTGTATTACTTTAAATTTTATTGTCAATATATTTTTCTATTTTTTTAAATTTTTCCACGACAAAAATACATGTTTATTAAAGTTATTTAATTTATTAGATAAAATTAATAAAAATATAAGTTTGGTTGTAAATTATTATTTACAAAATTATTAACTGAATGATTAATTCTATTTTCTTCTAATGGTTCATTAGTATTAAATAAATTAATTCTATTTTTAAAATTAATCATACTAGTATTTAATTTATTTTTAATAGTTTTTTCATGATAAGTTGCTTTTTTAACCAAAACACCCTTTCAATATTACAACCAATATTATTTCATAATGTTTGATTTCTGATACCTTCTTCATTATTTTTAATTAATTTAATTGTCTCTTTTAAGAATTTCATTTTTGATTCTTTTATAAAAAAGCACTGTTTTCTAAACATTCTAATAATTTTTCATATTTAGCATTAAAAAAATAATCAACTGCTTTATGGTATGTTTCTTTGTTTTGCTTGTTTTTACTTTGATAGGGATATAATTTTTTAAATCTACTTGTAAGATGAAATTTATCTATCGTGTAATGTACTTTATTTTTAGGAAAATATTCTTGAATAAATTTTGCAATATTTTTAATTCAAGGTGCTCCATATCCTAATACCATAAATTCAATATTGTTATTAATATCATAATAACTTGTAATTAATGTAAGTAATTTATTAACAAAATTAGTTAATTTACTATTTTTTTTAATATATTCTGGGATATTATCCAATTCTATAACACCTAATTTATCTTTAATTACAGGTCTTTTTTTAGTTGATTTTGTTTCATCAAAACCAGTATAAACAGTCGAAAATATACTATGTTTTTTTATTTTTTCTTTCCCTTTTTTATTTTTATTTCACATTTTTAAATAAATACCATAAATTTGAATATATAAAGTATGAGGTATCTTTGTTTTTTTATCAGTTTTATTAAGATAATATTCTTTATCAGTTTTTGCATTTTTCATAATATTTGAAATTGTTTTTATACAAATTTTTACATGTTCCATAGTATCTAAAATATCTTGATATGTTTTTTTATTACCAATAAATGATAATATTTTTTCTTTAACAGAATTATCTATTCTTTGTCATTTTTTAATTCCTAAAAGTTTATCCAAAGGAAAAATATATTCTTCTTTACCTGTTTCTGGATTAATTTTATAATATTTTCTTCTTTTAAAAGTTATTTTCCCATTTAAAATAGTTAATGTTTTTGGTTTTATTTCTTTTACTTTATAATATTTAAATTATTTTAAAATTTCATCAATTTTATAATTTTTAAAAATTTATTCATCAGAATTTTCTAAATTTTGTTGAATAATTTCAATACTTTGTGTATATAACAAATTATTAAAATTATTAAAAAAGTTGTTATCAATATTCTTCATTTTTGTACCCTCTTTCTTAATTTATGACTTTATCATAAAAATAATGAAAATGCAAAAAAAGATATTATTTTTTATTTATTGTGTTATAATTTAAGTGTTAATTATTAGCAAATTAATTTAACTGAAAAAAGTAAATTACTTTACTTTTTTTATTTTAATGTAAAATATAAATAATAAAAAAAGAACCGAGTTGGTTCTTTTGTTACATTTTTATAGTATTTAATTACTCTATTATTTAATCATATTTATTAAATAATAGCAATTTTAATATGCAAAAAGGAGTAAAAAATGAAAGAATTTAATCCAAAAACAGCAAGTTTAAGCACAATTAAGCGTAAAATAGAAGAATTTTTAGCCGATAAGAAACCAAATCAATTATATTCTGTTAATCATTTAACCAATAAACTCAATCTTTCTAAGCATTGAAGATAAGAAAATTGCCGGAGAGAAAACATAATTCCATTAATTGAAAGAAATATTCAAAAAATAGAAATGGAAATAATAGAGTTTATTATTAAATCACCTGATGGTGCTAAATTATATTGACAACGAGCATTTAATTATAAATATTCATTACAAGAAAAAGAACTTGAAAAAGAATTAAACTTAAATAATCAACAACCAATCATAGTTAATTTACAAACGTATATTAGAAATATTAAAAAACAAAGTGATAATAATGCTTAATCATTTTACTTATTTATTAGAAACTCCTTATTGGTTATTACAAAATAGTAGTATTGGTAATAAATACCCCTTTGCTAAGAAATATGAGTTAGTTAATGAAATTAATCAAATTGGTACACGATATAGTGGTAAAACTATATCAAATATTAAAATGTTTGGTGAATTATTAAAAATTAGTTTATTAATTAAAGAGCCGATTTGTATCATTGCTAGCATGTATTTAAGTAAAGATTTAAAAGATAGTGTATTTCAAAATATATGAAATATGTTAGATGAAAATCATATTCCTTATACTATTAATTTATCAAATTTTACTTTTACTTTATCAAATGGTAGCAAAATATATTGTAAAGGTTTGCATTCACCAAGTCGAAAAGAAAAATTAAAATCATTTGCTGATTTGAATAAATATAAATTAGTTATTGATTAACGAGAAGAATGTGACCAATTTCAATAAAAAGATTTAAGTGATTTAGAGTTTGCTATTCGTGGTTATCAAAATAAAATAACAATTAATATATGTAATCCTGAAAGTTTAAAAAGATATATTGTTGGTTATTGTAATGAATTATTACCTTTTAATGAAGAAATAATGCGTAGTAAATATGGGCAAATTAAGTATATTAAAAAATGAAATATGAAGATTATTATTCATTATTCTAGTTGAAGATTAAATTATGAATTACCACAAGATAAAGTTAATGAACAATTAAGATTAGAACAACTAGATATTGAAAGAGCAAGAGTATGAAGTTGAGGTTTACCAGTCAATACTAGTGGGTCAATCTTTGCAAGATATATTGATATTATGCAAGCAACAGATATTATTCAACCAACTAAATTATTGGGTGGTGTTGATATTGCTAATGCTACTAGTCCTAAGGGACATACTACTACTGCTAGTTTTTGATTATATAATTCATTTTATAAAAAATCCTATAAAGTAGCAGAATATACACATTCAAATGCTACTCAACAATTTAAAACTGAATTAGAACAAGTTAAAGATATTTTAGAATTTTATAATAATCAATTAAATCAATATTTTAATTTAATAAAGCAAGGAATATCAATTAATGTTGATGATAGTGCTTATTCAACATTACAAATTTTAAATAGAGAAAAATATAATTATACTTTTAGTCAATATATGACATTTAAACCAGCACAAAAACAAAAATTTAAAATAAAACATAGTATTGAAGCATTTACTATGTTAATAAATACAAATCAATTAAAATGATTATGAGAAAAATGTCCTGTAAGTAAAAATCAATATGAATTAATTCAATGAGGAGATAAACCAGATGCTAGAGAAGAACGAATGTTAGATTTATATGATGATACATTTGATAGTGATTTTTATGCTTTACACTTTGAATTAGTTAATATGGTTAAACATAATAGTTCAGCAGATTATAAATTATGACAACAAAGGGAGTAAATAACTTAATGAAAAAAGATATTTATGTAATACATGATGAGCGTGTAATAAATGCAAAAAGACCATATAAAATATCACCTAATTCAAGGTTTTAATGGTGTTGCTGATAATATTGCAAATAATGTTTTTGAAAAGGCGTCCTGTACGATGAACCGGCAAAAAACAATTCTTGTGAGATTGTTTTTTTATTTTTCTATTAAAAAAATAAATTTATTTGCATTATTCATCGGATAGTATCTTTAAATTTAAAACTTTTATCATAAAAAAAGATTAAATTCTGTTTTCCCTACACAAAATAAACGATATTTTATAAATCCTTTCAATAAAGGTATTATCCGATGAATAATGCAACGCTTAAAACTTAATATTTTGATGCTTAAAGATGGATAACTCATCTATAACACGAAGCTTTAAAGAAAGTATGAAAGCGATTGGATTTACTACTCCTATTTATTTCTTTAATTCTCGGTAAGATTAATCACTTGCGAAATGTCAGAGCATGTGTTTTTTGGCTTGTTTTCATAAAAAGAGTGTTGTTAAACCGAAAAAAACAATATCGGACACTAAAAAAACAAGAGGGTTGGAACTCCAAAAGGTTATTTTCTTTGTATAAATTTGTATAGGGATGGATGAAGTGTAATTAATAACTGGGTAAACTGTTTTTTTTATTTATTTCCGTATGGGGGATAAACTCTATCAAAATATCCTATCCGCCCCCCGCTCACCTTCAAAGTGAAGCGGGCGGCGAAATAATTAAATACTAAAATAAATTATTTACTAAATATCAAAATATTAACCAATAAAGGAATATTATGTTTTTTTACAGAAAGGAAAATATTTGATGAAAAAATGAAATAAAAAAATTGAAAATAAATTACAAGAATTAATGATACGAGCTTATCTAGTAACGGTAAATGATATTAATGATGAAATTTGAGCAACAAATAAAAAGAATTAATGAGTATAGATAAAATGCCAGAATATAAAAGTTTGTATATTAATAAAACTTGAAATGAAATAACAACATCATTTGATTGAGTTAATTGTCAGCCTGTTAATTGTCGTATTTCACATCATAAAAATCATTATGATTTGCAATGTTTAGAATGAGCAAAAATGTATTTAAATTTATTTGAAGATAAATGAGATGTTATTAATTAATATATGCAACACTATAAAATTAACGATATTTTAGATTTGGCTGCGGATGGTTGAAAAATATTACAAATTGAGAAAAAAATAAAACAAATAAATTAAAATATATTATTGCAATTGACCCTGCCGGAATTGGTCAAACTGGTATTATTATTTATAATGTTTTGTAAAAGAAAATAATTAATAGTATTACTTTTAATTCTAAAAATGAAGAAGAAGCAATAAATAATATATTTTTAGTATTAAATCAATTTAAAAATCAAACTTGTTCTTATTTAAATAAAGTTATTGTAATAATTGAAGATTATCAACTTAACAAAGGTTTAAAAATAAAAAATCCATTATCTACTCCTAAATTTATTGGTGGTTTAAAAGTTTTATGCAAATATCTATTTAATTTAAATTATGTTTTACAATCGCCAGTTGTTAAGAAAAATTATATTTATAAAGGAAATATTAAAATGACAGAACATGAATTAGATGCTTGAAAACATTTATAGTATTTTTTAGCAAAAGGAGTTGATAAAAATTATACAAACAAAAAGTAATTTACCTAAAAAATCAATAACCAATAAACCTAAAATAAAAAATAAAAAAGTTAAGTTAACAAAAGAAGAAAAAAAAGCAGCAAAAATTGCGGCAAGAAAAGAATATGAAGCACATCGTGCTGAAATGCTTAAAAAGCGTGAAGAAGAACGGAAATTACGGAAAGCTGGACAACTTCCTGTTGATGAACGCCCAAAACCAAAACCAGAGAAATTTGTCCCTAGAAAATAAGTTCTATCTTATTTTCTTTGTCTTTAAAAAGCAAATCCGAAATAACGAAAGTGAAGTGCAATAATGGATTTAGAAATCACTTTAAAAAAAGAAGATTTTAAACGATTTAAAAAATGTTTTAAAATTGCTTGAACATTAGCTTCACGAAGTAATTTAAAAACAGCGCAAGAATGAGTAACGGCTCAAAAAATTTCGGTCTTTTTTGATTTGCAAGATAATATTAACAGTGCTAAAATTGATGAAGCTATTTTTATTGATGATGAAAATGATGAGGGAAAAGGTTTATTTCAACCACATTTATATGATTTAGCGTTAGAAACTTATTGACCAGCAGCTGAGGACATAGATAGTAAAGATATTCGAACTTTACCAGACGAGGTCCAAATAACGATGGCAGATGTTCAAATTGATTTTTATCCCGGTGAAACAATTGCTGATGGGAATGAAGTTAGCCAACGTGCGCGCGAATATTTTATGCGTGATCATAACTATTTTAATTTAGAACATTACAGCAAGAAAATTGCTTTTACAAAGACAATTGAAGTGTTAGCAAATCCAAACTATGATGTTTATTTTTAACCATCTTTTGTTTATAGCAATTGTATTACAAAGTGTGATATTTTAAAGAAACTTCCAGATGGTACTTATCATTTAATTGAGGTTAAAGCTTCAACTGGTCGGAAATATGATAAAGAAGCACAAATGTATGTTGACAAAGATGTTAAGGATGAATATGTTATGATGTTGCCTATCAGTATTATGTTTTAACTGGGGCAGGTTTAACAATTAGTCGGGTTTCGTTAATGTTGTTAAATTCAGAGTATCAACGGGTTGGTGATATTGATTATGACCAGTTGTTTATGTTTCAAGATTGTTATAAATTGCCAACCAAAACCTTACCTGCTATTAGTTTATTAGAATTTTGTCGGCAAATGATGACCGGACAATTTGCCAAACGTGTTGAAAAGAATCGCATCATTACTGATGATTTAGCTTTAATTAAACATTATTTTATGCAACCAGTTGAAACAATTTTTCCGTTATTTAGGAAGGAACAATGTTTTAATGGAAAAGGTGATCGTTATGGTTATTGCCAACATGTTACTAGTTATTTACCACCGCATCATAGTGTCTTTGAGTTAACCCGTGGTATGGGGGAAAAGACATTATTAAAATATCAAGAACACATTGATTTGTTAAAAGATATTGTGTTACCATTTACCTTTAAACAATTAATGCGACAAAAAAAACCAATTTTATTTTCAGAAAAACAACAACGCCAAATTATTGCTGTTCAAGATAATGCACCGGTTGTTGATCCAAAGAAGGTTGCTATTATTAATCAAATTTTAGAACAGTATCAGTATCCAATATATATGTATGATTTTGAGACAATGAAAGCGGCAGTTCCTCGTTTTGATTATTCATATTCTTATCAGCAAATTCCGTTTCAATATTCAGTCCATCTTATTAAAGATAATCACTTTGATTATCAAGATGAAACGACAATGGAACATTATGCCTTTTTAGCAGATGGCGAAGGTGATCCACGCTTAGCACTAATTAAACATTTAGTTACTGATTTATTTAGGCATGGCGGAGGGGTTTATGTTGCTTATTATAAGAGTTTTGAATGTAAGGTTTTAGCCGAATTAATTAGTTATTTAACAATCTTAATTAATCAAAGTCGTAATGAGGAACTTATTACAACTTATCAAGATTGACAAAAAAAATTAAGTATTATTCTAAATAAAACAATTGATTTAATGTATTTTTTTCAGGATTTTATGATTTATAAAAAATAATTTTATGGTTCATCTTCAATTAAAAAAACACAACCAGCATTTGATAATCAATTTACTTATCAAGCATTAAAGGTACAAAAAGGTGATATGGCGAGTGAAATCTTTCGTCGCCGAGTGGAGAATAATATTCCAATCACCATTTGACAAAAATCATTTCGAGGAGAAATGTTAAAATATTGTAATCAGGATACATTAGCAATGGTTGTCATTTATCAACACATTGTTCGTTTAATGGGGTCTTTAACACTAATTAAGGGGAAAAAAGATGCAAAAATATAGAGTAATTTTTATGGGAACGCCAATCTTTGCAACAGCTGTTTTAAAATCTTTACAAAAGTTAGCGCCAACAATTGAAATAATTGGAATTGTTACCCAACCTGATCGTAAAATTGGACGTCAGCAACTCGTTCAATTTTCCCCAGTCAAAGAATTTTCCTTAACAAATCAGATTCCTGTTTTTCAACCAGAAAAAATTAATGATCTTTATACAGAGTTAGGAACTTTACAACCAGATGTTATTGTAACCTGTGCTTATGGGCAATTTATTCCAGAGCGAATTTTAAAATTAGCACGTATTAATTGTATTAATGTTCATGCTTCATTATTACCAAAATTACGTGGTGGCGCGCCTATTCATAAGGCTATTATTTATGGTGAGCGAGAAACGGGGATTACACTAATGAAAATGATTAAAAAAATGGATGCAGGAGAAATGTATGTTCAAACAGCAATTCCAATTACTCCCACCGAAACAGCCTCATATTTACATAACCGGTTAATGGTTTTAGCAGGAACAATGATTGAAAAACATTTATTAGATATTATTACTGGCAAAATTAAAGGAACACCACAGGATGATAGTCAAGCAACATTTGCTTATAATATTACGCGTGATGAAGAAAAAGTAAATTGGTTTTTACCAAAACAAAAAATTGTTGACCAAATTCGTGGATTATATGCATGACCAATTTCTTATACAATTGTTAATAATATTCATTATAAATTGCACCAAGTAATGATTACTTTAGAACCATTAGCGGAAAAAGACGCTGATTTTGTAAATGGTACAATTATTGATATTTCAAAATTAGGGATTAAAGTTAAAGTTGAAGATGGTTATTTACTAATTACGCGTTTACAACGTGAGGGAAAAAAAGTAACTTATGCTAAAAATTACTATCATAATGCCTCGTCAGAAATTATGGTTGGAAATATTTTTATTTAAAATGTATCGTTTAAAATCACTAAAATATATAGCAATAACAGGATTAATTACCGCTTTGTTAGTAGTTATTGCTTATATTTCCCAATTTATTCAGTTTAATTTTGGTGTTGGTAAAGTGATTATTCAGTTAGCAGATGGGTTATTTTTAGGTTTAATAACGTTAATTAAAGGTCCAATGTTATTAATTAGTGGTATTTTGTATGTAACAATTATTGATCTTGTTACCGGCGGTTTTATTTTTATTCCTATTTCAATTTTAATTAGAATTTTAATGTTTTTAATTACTTATTTTGGTTCTCGCATTTTAAGCCGCTATGGCGCTATTTTTGTTAGTTCTTTAATGTTATTATTATATGTTTTGTATAGTTATTTCTTATTTGGACCTGATGTTGCAATTGTTGAATTAATTGCTGATGCAATTCAAATTGCTGTAGCAACAATAATGGGAATTACGTTAGTAATTGTTTTTGTTCGTATTAATGAGCATAGTACAAATAAAATTTGAGATGATGAACAATTTTGACATTATAAAAAGAGTAATTAAGACATAATTACTCTTTTTATAATGTTCGTGCGGACAAACCTAATAATTTTTAATGTTTCTTTAATTTTATCTTTTAAATAATTTAAGTAATAATGGCGTCCTGTACGATGAACCGACAAAAAACAATTATTGTGAGATTGTTTTTTTTATTTTTCTATTAAAAAAATAAATTTATTTGCATTATTCATCAGATAGTATCTTTAAATTTAGAACTTTTATCATAAAAAAAGATTAAATTCTGTTTTCCCTACAAAAAATAAATGATATTTTATAAATCCTTTCAATAAAGGTATTATCCGATGAATAATGCAACGCTTAAAACTTAATATTTTGATGCTTAAATATGTATAATTCATCTATGGCACGAAGCCTTAAATAAAGTGTGAAAGAGATTGGGTTTACTCTCCTATTTATTTCTTTAATTCTCGGCAAGATTAATAACTTGCGAAATGTCAGAGCATGTGTTTTTTGGCTTGTTTTTGTATTATGTAAATCTAAGCTCCAAATTTATCTCTTGTTATTTTGATAATAGCACTCTTTAAAATAAATTCAACTATTTTTTTAAAAAAATAAATTATTTGTTAAATTATTTGTGAATTTATCTTAATTTTAGCACACTGAAAAATAGTTTATTAAATTATTCAAATAAACTTATTTAAAATTCTCTGAAAATACCTCTTTTACTGTTCTTCAATTCAAAACAGGCCTTAATTTTTCATTTATAATATCAACTACTAAATCTATTTCTTGTTGTGTAATAGGATTAAAATCTGTTCCTTTACGACATCGTTTTCTAAATTCACGGTTCATTCTTTCAATTAATGGTTTTTGATTAGGTGAAGCAGGGTCACAATAATAAATATTAGAACCAGTAATCTTTTCCATTTCTTCAAATTTACTAAATTCTTTTCCTCTATCAGTTATTATTCCTTTAATTTTTCCAACTAAACCATTAATTCTAACTAATTCTTCAAGTTTTTTTTAAAACTTCATTAACAGTAATATGCCACATTTCATTATGATATTAATGCCCACGATTTTATGCAAAAATTACAAGAAGATATTTACCCTTATTTAGGCTATAAAATTAAAATGTTTAAAGCTAAAAAACATCAAACTTCGTTGAATAAAGAAGCGGGTATAATCAATCGTGTAACATGAATAAGAAAAATGTTTGTACAAGGCAAAATATATGGCATTTTAAATAATTTTCCATTTTTAGATAAGTGTATTAGTGAATTAAGGTTTAGTGATACCAAAACAAACACACCCGATAGTAAAATGTACCACGACCCATACGATGCTTTGTTTTATGGTTCTTATCCATATCGTTTTAAAATGGGATTATAACTATTTTTGTTATTGGGCGAGCGGTTGATTTTCTGAAATTTTGTGATAAAATGACTTACAAGTTAAAAAAGATTTTGAAGTTCTTTCAAACAAATTTGGGAACCTTTATAAAATTCTTCGCTTAACGCTTAGAATTTTTCCTAAGTATTTTGAAAAGCGCGGCAAAAGTTTTTTTAAACTTTAATACATTTTTTATAAAATTATTAAAATCACCGCGAGCCCAGATTAGTGCAAAAATATAATTTATAATAATCATTAAATAACTTCCCTTCTAAAAAGATACTCAGAAGTGCTTATATATATATATATAATGTCAATAGATCTTGATAAAAAGTTTCAAGATTAAAGAAAGGAAATTATATAAAATGAAGAAACTTTTAAGTTTATTAAGTGTATTAACAATTAGCGGAACTGTTGTGCCAACATTGGTTGCAAATAAACCATATATAATAACAGTACCAACAGAAAAAATTAATATAACTAGATTAAAATCAATTCCTTTTATTGTTTATACAGAAAATTTAAATACAGAAAAAGAAATTGCTCAAGAAATCTTATTGGGATTAATGACTAATAATTCAGAGCAAGATATTTTTGTTGATATTTATTATTCTTTTTTAGAAAATAATGAATGATGAAACTTTAAAAATGTAAATTTGAAAAATCCCGAACCAGGTAAATCTGAAGAATATAAAAATGCAACTTTAATTGCAAGCGTTGATAATAAAAACTATAAAGGTGCAATGGTCTTTGATGTTACTTTAACAAATAACAAAAATTTTAAAGATGTTAAATTAAATACAAATTTAACAAATAAAGCTTTAAGATACATTCAAGATAGAAGCAATGACCCTTCTCGACCCAACATAGTACCAGTTAATGAAGTAATTGATATAAATTGCGGGAATGGCGTTACCAAAAGTGTTATAGAAGATAATTTCGTTTCGGTTGATATTACAAAATATGCTTCATCAAAAGAAGAATTTTTGAAGTATTATTCGTCAATTATTTTAGAATATGATTATGGGTCAAATTGATGAACAGATAATGAAGGGTGATCTTATTCTGGTGGAAAAAACATTGGCTTCCCATTAAATAAAATAGTTACTATAAATGGAAATGATTTAAAAAATGGTTTCAATAATATGGAAACTTATAATGATAAAAGTAATTTAAGAAAAGGGCAACTTTGACATAATATATCATTAGAATGAAATGAAAATATTTTTAAAATGAAATTTGAACTAAGCGGTAATGTATGATGAACACCCGGTACAAAACATGATCATGCTGTTTTAGGGCAACTTAGAAATGTGAAGTTAACTCTTAAGACTTCTATTGTTAAATATAATGATTATAATAAAGCTATAGTAGAAAATAGAAAATTATTAACAAATAAATTAGTTAAATAAATTAGTTAAAAATAAATATGAAAAAAATATTAAGTATTATTGGAACAATAACTTTAATAGCAACAAGTACAACAAATTTAGTTGCTTGTGATAAGGGTACTGATAATGACAATAAAAAAGAAATATTGCCAGAAGAATTAAAAAAACTAAAAGAAGAAAACAAAATAAATACAAAAAATGGTATTTTAGAATGAATAGCACCACAAGAAAAACCATTTAATCAAGTGGACAATAAATGATATTTTGTTATATGGAAACCTAATAATTCTATTTATTGAAAAATATCAAAATTTAAACACGATACAAATAATGGTAAAAAAATTGATGATTGAGATCCATTAAAACCATATTATATTGATCTCTTTTTATGGGTTTTTGAAACAAAAGAACAAGATTTATTAATAGATGATCAATCGGAAGGTAAATGAAAACGAATTTTTTGAAGGGAAAATAATGGGCAAAATTTTAAAACAGTTTATCGTTGAAATAGTGAAGGCGAACCTCTTAAACCTCTAATTGATTCAAGTACTGGACAAATTATCGAATGAAATTTAAAACAACAAACAAATGTTAATAATAACAAAGATAATGAAATTAAAGTAAGTGTTAAAAACAAAAATATTTCAGAAAACCCTATTTATCAACTAGAAACAAATTATTTTAATTGATTATCAATAACAAACGAATTAGAAACAAACAACATTCCTTCACTTATTCCTGCTGAAATTAAATTATCTGATGGAGAATATGGCAAGTATTTAACTAATTTAATTGTTTCTAACAACAAAATAGAAAATTATTTAAACTATTTTTCTCAATGATATAGATTACTTTATTATAAGGCAGTTTGAATGGATATGACTACAAATTTAGTTGAAGATAATATTAAAATAACTTTTGATAAGCATCTAAAACTATTTAATTTAAATCAAATTGAAATATCGGGTATATGAGGTTATGGAAATTATGATGTTATAATTTTTACAGAACAAGAAAAAATTATTATTAATAATTTACAATTATTTAATAAAAATAATGAAAAATTATCATTAATTACGTTAGAAATATAAAAAGTCATTTTAATAAATGACTTTTTATATTTCTAATTAACTTTTACATTACCATTTTTATCAATAATTAAATTAGGTACATTATTATCTTCTAAATTTCAACGATAAACTGTTTTAAAATTTTGTCCATTATTTTCCCTTCAAAAAATTAGTTTTCATTTACCTTCCGATTGATCATCTATTAATAAATCTTGTTCTTTTGTTTCAAAAACCCATAAAAAGAGATCAATATAATATGGTTTTAATGGATCTCAATCATCAATTTTTTTACCATTATTTGTATCGTGTTTAAATTTTGATATTTTTCAATAAATAGAATTATTAGGTTTCCATATAACAAAATATCATTTATTGTCCACTTGATTAAATGGTTTTTCTTGTGGTGCTATTCATTCTAAAATACCATTTTTTGTATTTATTTTGTTTTCTTCTTTTAGTTTTTTTAATTCTTCTGGCAATATTTTTTTTTATTGTCATTATCAGTACCCTTATCACAAGCAACTAAATTTGTTGTACTTGTTGCTATTAAAGTTATTGTTCCAATAATACTTAATATTTTTTTCATATTTATTTTTAACTAATTTATTTAACTAATTTATTTGTTAATAATTTTCTATTTTCTACTATAGCTTTATTATAATCATTATATTTAACAATAGAAGTCTTAAGAGTTAACTTCACATTTCTAAGTTGCCCTAAAACAGCATGATCATGTTTTGAACCGGGTGTTCATCATACATTACCGCTTAGTTTAAATTTCATTTTAAAAATATTTTCATTTCATTCTAATGATATATTATGTCAAAGTTGCCCTTTTCTTAAATTACTTTTATCATTATAAGTTTCCATATTATTGAAACCATTTTTTAAATCATTTCCATTTATAGTAACTATTTTATTTAATGGGAAACCAATGTTTTTTCCACCAGAATAAGATCACCCTTCATTATCTGTTCATCAATTTGACCCATAATCATATTCTAAAATAATTGACGAATAATACTTCAAAAATTCTTCTTTTGATGAAGCATATTTTGTAATATCAACCGAAACGAAATTATCTTCTATAACACTTTTGGTAACGCCATTCCCGCAATTTATATCAATTACTTCATTAACTGGTACTATGTTGGGTCGAGAAGGGTCATTGCTTCTATCTTGAATGTATCTTAAAGCTTTATTTGTTAAATTTGTATTTAATTTAACATCTTTAAAATTTTTGTTATTTATTAAAGTAACATCAAAGACCATTGCACCTTTATAGTTTTTATTATCAACGCTTGCAATTAAAGTTGCATTTTTATATTCTTCAGATTTACCTGGTTCGGGATTTTTCAAATTTACATTTTTAAAGTTTCATCATTCATTATTTTCTAAAAAAGAATAATAAATATCAACAAAAATATCTTGCTCTGAATTATTAGTCATTAATCCCAATAAGATTTCTTGAGCAATTTCTTTTTCTGTATTTAAATTTTCTGTATAAACAATAAAAGGAATTGATTTTAATCTAGTTATATTAATTTTTTCTGTTGGTACTGTTATTATATATGGTTTATTTGCAACCAATGTTGGCACAACAGTTCCGCTAATTGTTAATACACTTAATAAACTTAAAAGTTTCTTCATTTTATATAATTTCCTTTCTTTAATCTTGAAACTTTTTATCAAGATCTATTGACATTATATATATATAAGCACTTCTGAGTATCTTTTTAGAAGGGAAGTTATTTAATGATTATTATAAATTATATTTTTGCACTAATCTGGGCTCGCGGTGATTTTAATAATTTTATGAAAAATGTATTAAAGTTTAAAAAAACTTTTGCCGCGCTTTTCAAAATACTTAGGAAAAATTCTAAGCGTTAAGCGAAGAATTTTATAAAGGTTCCCAAATTTGTTTGAAAGAACCT